>JBCFYV010000935.1:15855112-15931434 GCA_039000515.1 Timema cristinae
GGCCCAGTTTGACCTACTTTCTTATTGGCTGGATTTGGTCACGTGACCACGTCTAATCGCTCTCTGATTGGCTGTTGGTTTTCGCACTTCTTTTCTCTCTCTCCCTCCTCCTGAACCCCTTTCCCGTGTTCCGGACGTGTTGGTTATGTATTATTATTTATTTATGTATACTCATAGCGTTTTTATATATCGCAGATGTATATTGCACAACCTCTGCCATTACAGACGGCAAGCCCTACGAGGCGGGTATAAATAGACCTCAAAATCATTACAGTCGATCATTTCAATTTGTGATTGCGCCATACAAGCATCAAGATGAGTTTCAACGTGCTGGAAAATTAAATAAATTCAGGTATGTTTTAAATAGTTTTGTATATTTTTAAGGTTACTATTTTACTTATTACATCTTTAGTGCACAGCAGTATTCTCTTCTTCTTTGTTAGATGACGAGCCCCAGACGCTTGGCGATGAGAAAAGCATTGATCAGCGGCGGATCGGGAAATATTATTTTGGGGGTTAACCATATTTTCGAGTTTTAGCATTGATCCTCCTCAAGCGAAGTTGGATCATTTTCCCCCACATAGAACCTTCCTATAGTTAGTGAATTACTTTCTCTCATAAGAATAGCATTGCTCAGTGGTGAATCGAGAAAAAATATTTAGGGAGGAGAAGGCGGGTGGTAAACCAGGTGTTTCTAAAATAGTTACACCATTAATTTGATAAAACTTTTATAAATCACCAACATATTATTATAATATTACTACGTATTGGGTGTTACTCGTTTAGCCGTTTAATAAAACATTTCCCATGAGGCACTGCGGGGAAGCGAGTAACGTCACCTCCCACCTATAACTAATTTTAACTAAACTATTTAATTTAGATAAAGCTGTGCTGTTTCACCTGATGAAATCAGGCTATGATACTCACAAGCACTCGAGCTATTTACGTAATAAAATATAAAGGGTGAATTATTTTTATGTCTCCATTGGTGAACAAATTTGTCTTATTTTGTAGTGACCGTATGCAAGAGTGTTGCATTCATTATCTAAAATATAGCGTTTGTCATCTTCTGGTGAAAGTGCAAGTTTATTCAAAGATATACTATACAATTGATGTTTCTCACTTCTTATCATATATATATATTGGCGTAGTGTAAGATCCCCTGCTTTAAATTTTTTTTAATAATTATGTTTAATTTTCTTTTTGAGAGTTGTTTTTGACACACTTTGTTATCCCTCTTACTGGTACTTCGGGGTAACTGGTTTGGCCTAGTCAAAGTCCAGTTTGCGGGCGACCTTGATTTCCATGCGTCGATCTCGCGGGTCCAGTGGATGGGGGTAGGGAAGGGAGATGTGGGAGAAAACATAGGCGGGTTCTGGGGTGGTCAGGGCGCGTAGATGGTAACCCTCAGGGCTGAAGGGGGAAATCGGAGTAGGTAGGGGTCGGATGGTTGGTGAGAGGGGAAGGCGAGGGGAGGAGTTGGTTAATTCTGGTGCAGGAACTCTTACAGGTGCTGTAGCGGAGTGTTGGCGTTCGGTGGTCTGGTGGTTGTGGTCGGGATCGTAGAAGATGGGTCTACGGGTGGAGTATTGTTTTGTTGTCGCCGTCTTCTTTAGGGTCTTCTGTCGGTGGGCCTTGCCAGCGCGGCGGGTGTATCCCATCCCGTGAGTTCACCGTCGGAAGTGTCGATCAAGGTTGGAGGGTGATAGGGCAGAGTCCCGGCAACACGAAGTCGCGGTGGGAGGTGAGGGAACAGTCCCGGCAACACGGAGTCGCGGTGGGAGGTACAGTAACTGTCCCGGCAACACGGAGTCGCGGTGGGAGGTAAAGGACTGTCCCGGCAACACGGAGTCGTGGTGGGAGGCAGGGGAACAGTCCCGGCAGCACGGAGTCGCGGTGGGAGGTCGGGGATAGTTGTGGAAGAGTAGGGAGTGATGATGAAATGCTCTTTCAAACAAATAATGATGATTTAATATAGCTCTTTCGTAACGGTGGTTCGCCAGTGTTGGGTCACCACTAAAAACAGCTTTGCGCTCCCTTGTTTGCCTTGAACTACTCGCTCTGAATGTCAGAAGCGACTTTCAGAGGGAGTAGGCGGCTTGTTTATGCCTAAAGTACCAATCTGTAGTCATAGATCATAACCTTTATGTCTAAAAGTGTAATTTGGTTTTGAAGGGAAAATGGAGTTGGTGAGTGAAGGTTTGTATGTTGGGAGCAAAAGAGTTTGTGTTGAGTTGCTAGATCGAGCCCTCGTACACTGTGATGGAAACACAAGCGCAGTTAGGCCCGATGTGAGTGGTATAGTGAGTAAGTAAGATCTAGACGAGGTGAAAGAATACATGATAATATTAGACACTAAGCGAAGATGGCTATGATAAAGTGAAGTTATGAATAAAATGATTCTAGTTTCTAGTTTGTGGGGACGTGTGAGGATGGGGACCCAAGGATTTGGCTAATCTGAGAAACAGGAGTGGTTAGTAGGAAGGGGCTAATTGGGAAGGTATGCAGATGGATTTCTCATACGAGTCGGGGCTTCTTGTATTTTCTTGGTTCTTGGGGGTCGTACTGGTCGAGTCTTCTAATTGTGGCGTTATATTCTACCTCGCGGGCTCGTTTGTAGATTTTGCTGCCTCGCTGCCGGATGATTTCCTGTAGAGTCTCACTGCCAGTGGTAGCGTGTATGAACTCATTGCTGATTCGGGTGTTCACACCCAAGATACATCTAAGTACCTTGTTTTGTACAGCTTGTAGAGTTCCTAACACTGACTCGGAAGCATACCCCCACGCCTCGCAACCGTATAGCAGTATAGGTTGCCCTAACTCTTGTACAGTAGTAGCTTGATGTTGTTTCCCAGCACTGGGCTCTTGAGCAGGCCGTAATTTGTGATGAAGGCCCCCATTGCCTTTTTTCTTGTGTAGTCTACATGCTCCTTCCATATGAGTCTGGAATCTAACATCACCCGAGGTATTTCATTGAATTCCTGTAGGGGATAACCTCCTCCAACACTACGAGCTGGGCCGGTGTTTGGGGTCTCCTCCTAGTGATTAACATGGCTGTCGATTTCTCTGCGTTGACTCTTATTCTCCATTTTTCCAGCCAACTGCTGAAGTCGTCCAGGTACCGCTGCAGGCGGAGATGGGCGTACTTAACGTTCTTGTTGGCAATGTAGAACAGAGTATCGTCTGCGAAGAGCCTAATCTTAATCATCGGGTCCGTGGGGACGTCAGCGACGTACACAGTGTATAGGAACGGGAGAGTGCCGACCCTTGCGGCACCCCTGCTCTGACACTATGAAGAGGCGACCTTTTCCCTTCCATCTTGACCTGAAATTGTCGTCCGGTTAAAAAGCTCTTGATTAGCTGCACATAAACCTTGGGGAAGTTGGCCTGCATCAATTTGTAAATAAGGCCGGCGTGCCAGACCATATCAAACGCCTTCTCACATCCATAAGTACCGCTATCGTGATTTCCCCTCGACTGAAGCATTCTGTCGTGTCCTCCACTAGGCTCAGGACTGGGTGTATCGTCGAATGCCAGTTCCGAAATCCGAATTGGATGTCGGGGATAATCCTGTGCTCCCTGCCGAAGGCTTTCAGTCGCTGCAGAATTATTTTTTCAAATAATTTTCCTATGTTGCTAAGCAGACTGATGGCCGCCTGTTCTACTAAAAACAGCTTTAAATGGGTTTCCCTGTTGCTCCAATCTCCCCACTTGCCAATAGAGTCATTGACAAGTAGTGGGAAGTTTTGGCTGATTTGATATTTGAGTTACAGGTTGTTTTCACAGACCCTTATCCTCGTTGCATGAACTTAACTATTACATGAATTGGTACCTTTGAATTGATTGTACAAAAATACAAGGTTTGAGTTGTTTGTAGCCCGACACAAGATATCCACCTTGACAGAAGCGCCAAGCTAGGTCACTTGTGAAAGGGCTGTATTGCTTTGTGATTTACAGGCAGCATATGCTAGCCCTTATCCTCATGGAATGAGGGTGAAAAACAGTGAATTGTGTGAAGTTGTGGATGATTCCTGAAAAAGAATTACATGTTTGATTATTAAATATACACTTTATGAAGTATGAAAATGTGAAAGTGAAGTTGTGAGTGAATCTGTTGCTACTTCAATCTCGGGCGTTTGTACATTCTTCGCTCATTCACATCGTAGTCCCCTAGTGCACTTATGATGGGATTCTCGTGGTTAGCTGATTTTCCGTAGAATTTAATTATGAACTCCTGAAAGATCTCAGTGAGTAACTTGCTCCAGGTCATGGCGTGGAGATGATCGATCCTTGTGCGTAAGTCCACTCCAGTTATTGTTCTGAGAATTCGATTTTGTACTGTCTGTAGTTTATTGCGGTGTGTCATGGCTGCATACCCCCACGCTACACAGCCGTAGAGTAAGATTGGTTATATAACGGCTTTGAATATTGTAAGCTTCGCTCGTTGAGTCAGTCGGGTTCCCTTCAGCAGAGGGTAGAGTTGAATATACACTGCCATCTCTTTCCTGCTGGTTTCAGTGACATGCTTCGCCCATGTTAGTTTATTGTCAATGTGGATTCCTAGGTATTTAGTATCAGATTTGAACGGTATCTCCTCTTCGTAAAGTGTAAACTTGGCCGGTGGTACTTGCCTTCTCCTGGCTACGACCAGTGTGGTAGATTTTGCCGCATTGACTTTAATCCTCCACTTTGAGAGAGCCAAGATTCAAACGTCTTCAGGTATCGTTGTAACGCCAATGACGCGTAGTATATATTCTTTTCTCTAGTGTAAATCAGAGTATCATCAGCGAAGAGTCTTACTGTCATTTTAGGTTTGGATGGAACGTCAGCCACGTAAATGTTGTAGAGGAAGGGGGCCAGCACCGATCCTTGCGGTACTCCCGCCTCTACTTGAACTTTCCCCGACAGTGCGCCCTCGACAGAGACTTGGAAATTCCTATAGCACAGGTAGCTGTATATTAAATGAACGACACCCTGAGGAAAGTTGAGGGTTATCAGCTTTTGTATGAGACCAAGATGCCACACCCTATCAAAGGCCTTTTCGATGTCCAGGAAGATTGCTAATAGGTATTGTCGTTTATTAAAGCTGTCAGTGGCGTCCTCGACGAAGTTTAGTATTGGGTGGATAGTTGAGTGGTCATTCTTAAATCCAAATTGGCAGTCCGGTATTATCCCGTGTTGGTCAGAATGTCGTTTTAGTCTCTTGAGAATTATTGTTTCAAATAACTTGCCTGTAGTACTTAGTAAGCTTATGGGACGCCTGTTCTGTGGGAAGATGGGGTTCTTGCCCGGCTTTGGTATCGAAACCACCTTGGCCCCTTTCCAAGCAATTGGGAAGTAAACGATGCTGAGGGCAGCATTAAAGATCTGTGTGAGATGAGATATCGCTACTTCAGGCACGTTCTTTATCAACTCGTTCTGTACTCCATCAAGTCCGGGTGCCTTGTTTAGTTTCAGGAGTTTTATTGCGGTTCTGAATTCCTGTTCCGTGACGGGGGATGGCAAGTCTGTTATTGGTCTTTGGATAAAGTTGTAAACTGTTCTTGTGACATCTCTGTTGAAATTCCGGTCGTGTATTGGATTGGGTTTGAACTGGTCTTCTAGTGATAGTGATAATGCATTTGCTTTGACTGTACTGGTGAAGGCCATCCCCGTTGTCCGTGGATGGCCGGCGTGCTTGATTTTTTTTAGATCCCTTTGAGCACTTTAGTTAAAGTCCAAGTCCCCTGCATGTTGACGGCTGTTTCGGTAACAAAAGTATTAAAGTTTGTGTTCCTTATCAGGTTTACTGTCCTTCTTACAATTGCCTTTAGTCTATTGTATCTAACACGTTGTGTGGGAGTTCTCAACCTCTGCCAGTCCCTTCTTGCCTGCCTCTTTTGGGCTAGCAGATAGTTAAGTTCCGGGTGGCCGATAGTGTAGTTTTGGGGTTTATGTGTTTGCGTGGTGTTAAGCTTGTAGGTTTCATTCAGGGTCGTGGTAAAAAGGTCAATGGCCACGTCAATGTCCTGCTTCGTATTTAGGTCTAAGTTCCTCGGTATGGCTTCTTGGAGGTCCGTTGAGTATTTTCCCCAGTTGGTTGTGGATATTTTCGGCCTTCGCCAGTTGATTTGGTGGTCTAAGTCGACTTCCCATTCGCACAGGATTGGATTGTGGTCCGAATCTAGCTCTGGGAGAACTGTTAATGTGTCCGGCCTTATTTTTAAGTTGGTTAGTATAATATCTAGTATATCTGGTCTATTAAGATAGTTTGCAGGGTAGTATGTGGGAGTATCTGGCGCCAGCACGTTGTAGTCAGTCTCGCTTGCATGGTCCTCCAGGATCCGTCCATTTCTGTTTGTTAACCTGCTGTTCCATAGCCTGTTTTTGCTATTTAGATCGCCTCCAATGAAGTAGTTGTCAGACGACGTGACAATTTCTAAGTCCTGTTTCAGGAGTATTTTGGACGGCGGGTTGTATGCCGCCACAAAATTTATGTAACCGGATCTGGTGTTCAATGTTATTGTCGTGGTCTCAAGGTTTTCTGTATCATCGTAAGCTGGTCTGTAGTGCGGTAGATGCTCTTTGACTAGGACAGCTGTCCCCCCCCCCCCCCCCTAGCGTGCTGTCTGTCCGTACGATACACATTGTAGTTTGTAATGTTAAGTCGTTTGTCTGGTTTTAGGTTTGTTTCGCATATGAGCACCAGGTCGACCCCATATATGCTTAGCAGGTCTTCGAGTTCATGCTTTTGTTGCATCAGTCCATTTTCATTCCATATGAGGATCCTGAGCTGGTTAGTTGCTTTATTCACCATTGTCATTAAAGTAGAAGTCGGTGGCTGCTTCGATGATGATCATGAGTTTGGTCGTCTTGTCCTCAGCGTGTTTGATTCTAAGCAAGTAAGGTTTGAAGTGTTTAATCAGACCACAAATGTTCATTTCTTTGAATATGGATATAATTTCTTTGAAATCAAACGGGGTGGATGAAGTGGATGTAGTGGATTGTTCCGGCTCCTTTGTCAGTTGTGTGGTGTTCCTTTTGTTCATTAGTGTATCTCTGTATGACCTTGGTGTTGCGTTAAGGTTGGTAGTCGGTACCGATTTAGTGGGCAGGGGAGGGAAGGAGATCCCAGATACAGTCTCCGTTCGCGTCGAAGTAAGTAGTTTGTCTTGTTTCTGTTGTCTTTGTTCAATCTTACGTTCAACCATCTTTAAGTATTCTGGGCACTTGGAGTAGTTGGCTGTATGCCTGCCCCCACAGTTTACACAGTTTGCAGCCGTAGTGGTGTCTTTCTTCTGACAGTCCGAGGTCAAGTGGTGTAGTAGACATTTGACACATCTCGGGCTGTTTGCGCAGTTGTTCTTGGTATGGCCAAACTTCTGACACCTGTGGCACTGTAGTATGTGGTTTTGTGTCTGAACGTAGTGTTCAACCTTAACCCTTGTATTGTTTATGGCAGTCTCTTGGAATATTTTGTAGTTCTTGTCTGTCCTTGCCAGTGTACAGACAAAGATTGGAAGTAGCTTTATGTTATCCTGTGAGTTGTGTTCTGACTGCGTCCTTGCGGTAAATTGTCGCACGTCAGTTGTTGTATAACCTAGCGCCAGTATCTCCTCTTTTATGTCTTCTACCGGCATGTTTGGTGGTAGTCCCTTAATTACAACCTTGAGGGGTTTGTCACGTGGCAGAGTATATGTGTGATATTCCTGTCCCGAATTTTTGAGAAGGGCTTGTAGTCCTTTAAAGTCCTCAAGAGTGGTCGTGTGGATCTTCAGACCATCTTTGATATAGAACACTTTAAAGGGCCCTATCATGTCTGTTCTCATGGTCTTGACGATTTTAGTGTAGTTTGCTGTCCCTGCAATTACAATAGGTGGTAGTTTAGTCTTGGAATTTTGTGTTCCAGTGTTGCTGGTTCCGCTAGAGCTTGTATTTGGTACGTTTGTAGTTTACATTTGTTCTACGTTGCCTGAGAGAGTCTCGTATTGATTTGAAACTTTGACCGCCTTAGGAGGTTTGTCCTCTGCGGCTTTAAATATTAATTTTCTCTTGAGAACCGTTGCGGCAACGAATTCACTGTCTCCCCCTTCATCGTCTAGTTGTTCTACATCAACGTCCTCGTCCAGATCCCTGGACCAGTCCTGTGTCAAATGCCTCTTTTGGTGAATAAGGTCATTTTGCGTAGGTTTGTCGATTCTGTAAGTTGTTGGCCCTGAATTGAGCCGACAACACTTTGAGCAATTTTTGTTAAATTTGTGGTATTTGTTTGTCTCTTGGTCTCAATAAGTTGATTGTCTGGTTAAAGTCAAGTTTGTTGAATATTTACCTTTTCAATCGTTGAATTTGGGCTGGTTTAGCCGTCTATTTCGGATAGGCCGGAACCTCAGCTGAGGTGTCCGGTTGGACGTCTCTCATCCTAGCCCCCGACACGGATAATCAAACAATGCACGAATAACAACGTTTCAGTTCAAAGACTAAACACTCTCAATTATAGCTCGTAACCGTGCTAAAAACAGTTCCAGATATCACCGTGTTATATACCCTCCACTGTAGTGATGGGTCGCTCGTGAGTGAGTCTTTCAAATTGAACGAGTCTTGAACGAGAGCTGGGAACGAACGACTCTCGCTTCGCGAGCGATTCATTCACGCCGCCATTACTCACGACTATTTCGCTCTCGTTCATCCGCTCTGGAAAGAGTCAGGAGTGTTTGTCATTCACGACTCTTCTGTCGTTCTTCGTTCCCTACTAAGAAAAAATCAACTATAAATGCTTACTATCGTTACTAGATAGCAGTACTGCCTACAATATTAAACTAACTATTTTTCTTAACATTACTTAGACATAATTATGTGAATTGGACACTAAAGCTTATATGCTAAGGTTAATTATTATAAGTAATATGAGTAAGTAATAAAATTAAAGAATCAAACACAATAGGATTCGGATAGATTACACATAAAACTTCATTCGTTCATAAGTTGAAAGTGACAGATTTGCACGCTCGGAACGGGAATTGTGAGAACTTGTTAGAATGTTGAAGGGTTGAAACGATTGGGAGCGAGAGAGCCATGTGGTGAACGATATGACTCTTATGAACGACTCTTTTGTGTGAGCGAGCGTATTCCCTTGTTTGCCTGTCTACCAGCTCTGAGTGTCAGAAGCGACCCTCAAAGGAGGCAGTTGGCTTGTTAATACCTAAGAGTACCGATCTGTAGTCACAGACCATAACCTCTTTTTGTGAAAGTGTTCATTGATTGTGGGAGGCAAAATGGAGTTTGGGAAGGGAGTCGTGTACTTTAGTGTGTGTTCTGTTGTGAAGTATCTATATAGAGCCCTAGTACACTGTGATGGTAAACACAAGTGTATTTAGGCCCTATGTGTAGGATGTTGTGTGTAGTTCTAGAAGGGCTGAAAGAGAAAACAACAAGATTAAGTTATGCACAGTGTGAAGGATGGATAAGTGATTGTGAGTTCATGAAATGATTGTTGAGTGGGGGTTTATTCCAGTCTAGGCTTTTTGTAACGCCTAGGCTCTTGGGGGTTGTACTGCCCAAGGTTTCTTATTATCGAGTTCTCTTCCAGCAGGAGGTTTTTGTTGTAGAAGTTTATGTCACGTTTCACGAATAGTTCCCTTAGAGTCTTGGTGCCAGTCTCCGCGTGGATGTGCGCGTTGCTAGTTCTCGTGTTCACCCCAAGAATACATCGGAGGACTCAGTTTTGGATCACTTGAAGCTGATTTAGCACGGTGGGCGCGGCGTAGCTCCATGACTCGCAAGCGTTATACTAGCACCGGAAGGATTAGGGCTCTGTAGAGAAGCAGTTTAGTTTGAATGTTAAGTTGTTGGCTCTTGAAGAGCGAGAAGTTTCGGACAAATACCCCCATTGCCTTCTTTTTGGTGTTCTCCACGTGGGTTTTCCAGTTCAGGCGGGAGTCAATAATGACGCCTAGGTACTTTAGTTCCTTCGAGTAAGGGATAGCTTCGCCCAGAACCCTGAACTGGTCCTGTGGCTGAGACCTTCTTTTGGAGATGTTGATGGCCGTGGATTTCGCTGGGTTCACTCTTATCCTCCACTTCTCTAGCCTGTCACTGAATTGGTCCAGGTATCTCTGCATGTGGTTGAAAGCGTACCTGATGTTTTTGTGTGCCGTGAAGAACAGGGTGTCATCGGCGAAAAGTCTCACCCTAACTTTAGGGTCTGTCGGAACGTCGGCGACGTACACACTGTCCAGTAAATGTGATAGTGCGGACCCCTGTGGCACTCCTGCTTGGATGTTGTGACGGGACGATTTCTTGCCTTCCAGTTTGACTGTAAAACGGCAACCTCGTAAGAAGTTCCTTATTGTGTGAATGTAGGCTTTGGGAAAGTTGAAAGAGATCAACTTCCGAAGGAGGCCGGTGTGCCAAACATTGTTGAACGCCTTCTCCACGTCCATAAGTACGGCGAGTGTCATTTCCTTTCTGTTGAAGCTTTCTGTTGTTTCTTCCACAAGGCTAGTGATAGGGTGAACCGTGGAGTGTCGGCTCCGGAAACCAAATTGGGTGTCAGGGAGCACTCGTTGTTGGTGAGCAAATACCTTCAGTCTCTCGAGTAGGATTTTCTCATAGAGCTAGCCGAGGCTGCTGAGCAGACTGATTGGCCTCCGGTTTTGCGGGAATTTTGCGTCCTTTCCCGGTTTCTAAATCGAGATTACGTCGGCCAATTTCCAACATGGTAGGAAGTAGCCCCACCGCAATGCGGCGGAGAAAATGGCCGTCAGGAGGGTGATGACTGAAGCGGGGACATGGCAGATCATCTCGTTCGTAATCCTGTCCGCTCCCGGGGCTTTTTTTTTTTCAGTTTACTTATGGCTTGTTCTACCTCAGGTCTGGACACTGGGGGTGGTGGTTCGCCAAACGGTTCCTCGAAGAACAGATTCACCTCTTCTCTGACTCGTGTTGAGAAGTCTTCGTCTTGTGGTTCCATGTTCGCCGTAAATTGATCCTGAAGGGACTCGGCTATGGCTTCGGCTTTTTCCTCAGGTGTGTATGTCATCCCCTGTCTCCCGTGGATGGCCGGTGTTTTAAGTCTTCGGGAACTGCCTTTGAGTTTTTTGGTGATGGTCCAGACGTTGTCCCCTCCGTTGACGGTCTCTGAGACGAACTCATTCCATTTGGTAAGTTTCAGTTGTTTAGCTCTTCGGCGGACTTGGGCCCTCAGTCTGTTGTAAGCTGCTCGATGCCTCGGGGAGCGAGAAGTCTGCCAGTCGTGTCTCGCTTCCCTCTTTTGCGCTATTAAAAGATTGAGGTCAGGGTGATCTCTCTTAAGTTTTATTAGTGGGGGTTCATAAATGGTTGAGGCTCGACGGGCTTCAAGGAGTGTTGCAGTGAGAAGAGTGATCGAGTGATCCACCTCTTCTGTAGTCCTTACTTCCCACTCGTCTGGTGTAGATCTTGCCAGGGTGTCTTTGTACTTGGACCAGTCCGTGATGGGGGTGTTTCTTCTGAGGAAGGATGTCCGGGTGTTTGTGTTTACCAACAACCTACAGAAGATCGGGAGGTGGTCTGAGTCCAGTTCGATTAGTGTGTGTAGTTCTTTGGGGTTTTGGTTGAGGTCCGTGAGTATTAGATCGAGCACGTCTGGAAGGTGTCTATAGTTAGCGGGATAGAAAGTTGGTTCCTCCGGTGCCAGTACTAAGTAGTTGTTTTGGGTAGCGTGTTGTGTCAGTATGCGGCCTGCTTGGTTTGCTGTTCGGCTGTTCCAGAGAGTATGTTTGGAGTTTAGGTCTCCAGCGGCAAATAAATTTGACCTGGCCGCCAGCGCGTTCAGGTCTTGATCGTTGAAGGGGGCCGTAGGGCTCCTGTACATGGCAGTGAACATTATTTCCCTCAGTGGTGAGGGGACTATCACCGAAGTCGTTTCTATGTTTACCATACTCGGTATGGTGGTGTGGTAGTGGTTTAAATTTCTCTTTACATGTACGGCGGTACCCCCACCCCTTCCGGTAGGCCTGTCCGTCCTGTGGATGTCGTAGCCGGAAAAACTCAGCCGTTTGGTTGGTGTCAAGTGCGTCTCGCAGATGAGGGCAATATCCACCCCATATGTTTGCAATAGCTGTTCTAGCTCGTGGGACTGTTGCATTATGCCGTTGGCATTCCAGAACATAATGTTGATGGAATCTTGTGGATGAGAATTTTTATTATTCATCACCACGGTAAAAATCAGTGACGGCTTCAAGAAGAGTCAGGGCCTTAGTGGTTTTGTCCGGAGCAGTTTTTAGCCTGGTTATGTACAGTTTGAGGTGTGTAAGGAGTCCTGATAGATTTATGTCTTTAAGTATTTGGAAGAGCTCAGTTATGTCAGAAGTATCGTTGGAGTTTGCGTCGGTCTCACTGAGTTTTTTGGGGAGGTTTACAACTGCAGCAGCGTATGACATCCGCTTGGTCTCGGGTGGGTACGATGTCGGTGGTCTGGCGTTTGTCATAAGTCTGTGTGTGACCTGTCTTGGTGGAACGGACACGTCCGCTGGCTTTTGCACCCCTTGTTTCGGTAATGTTTTTTGTTTGTCACGTTTTTCCAACTCCCTAATAAGAGCGGGACAGTTTCGATAATTAGCCACGTGTTCCCCCTTGCAGTTAACACAGCGTGCCGGCGTTGTTCTGTCTTTTTTGCGCACTCTGTGGTCAAGTGCTCCCGAGACACTTGACACATCGAGGTGTTTGTGAAAAATAGTTCTTTGAGTGGCCAAAACGTTGGCAGCGGTGGCACTGGAGTATTATGCTCTCAGATTTTTGGTATTCCTCTATCTTCACGACTGTGTGATTTATTGCCCTGACTTTGTAAATCTCCGCTACTGTCTGTGATTTCTCCAGGGTACATACGAATATGGGGAGTAGCCTCGGTGTTGCTAATTCTGTGGTGGATTTTGTGTACAGTTGCCTCACATTGATGGGCTTGAACCCCATTTTGGTGAGTTCTACTATTATGGCCTCACTCGGCATGGTGGAGTGGAGGCCCTTGATCACAACCTTGAAGGGCCTGTCCCTCTGTAGCATATAGGTGAAGTGTTCTAGGTTTGTTTCCTTTAAAAGTTTACGAAGTGTGCTGTAGTCCTTTAAAGAACTTGTAATGACTTTAATACCCTGTGGCGTGCAGTGGAGTTTGTACTCGTCCTTAAGATTGGTTTTTAAGAGCTTGATTACATTGTTGTATTCCGCCGAGTTTGGAATAATTATTGGTGGAGTTTTTACTTTTTCTGTGCTTGAACCTCTTCATTGTGAGTGGCGTCTGTTGACTCCATAGCGGAGTCCCGTAGGGCTGTGTTATCTTTCTCACTAACTAGTGGAGCGAATTTTTTGGTTACCTTAATTGCTCTGGTGACCGGGACGTCAACACCTGGTTTGGTACGGTGCTTCCGTTTTAACGATGAGACCGGCTCAAAGGTTATTATTGGTTGAGGCTGGTTACCTGTATTGTCTTGTGAGTGTCCAGGATGTTGGGAATCCGTGGTACTTTTTGTCGTAGATTGAGGCTCCATGCTCTCATCATTGGACTCTTCGGACATGCTGTCTACGTCTTCCTCCTACCCGGTCACGTCAATGTCCGATTCCGTGGACATTTTCACTTTTGGTTAGGTTATTTACACTTTCACACGTTTTTATGGTCCCGCCTAGCCGGAAAACCGTCACTAGACTTCGCCAAACACGCAAGAAATTATTAAGAGTTTTTGGCCCTGAAATGGGCCAAAAGATTTTCCGTTTAATTTCACCCAAGTTTGTGAAAAATTTAAACGGTTTAGAAAACACAATGGTGGGTTTATAACCCCGTTTCACCGGGAAAAGACTTCGCTAATCACTTCACTAAGCCTTGAAAAGGCCTCCGAAGCACTTTAGACGCTGATTGCTGATCGATGTGTTTCGTTCGGTGTCACTGAATCAACTGTCTCGTCTCCCACTTGAGCGAGCTTATGTGAATTAGCTTACGTCAATGAGCTGGTTCGACCCATCACTACTCCACTGCTGCCTGGCTTTGACCAATGGGGAAACAGGGCTTCCTATTGGTGCGAGAGAACGTTAGAGACAGTGTCCATCACGCGAGCCAATAGTGAGCGCTGTCGCTGTGTGCAGAGGTGGAGTCGTCACGGACGGCTCAGACAACATGGACAGTGGGCCGGTCCAGGCAGTAGAGTGGGAGGGTGGAGCGGCCGGTGCAAGTGCGAAGGAAAGATACAAGGCTGACTTAACAGTGAGGCACATCAACCTTTACCTATAATTTTCTCCTCTAAATTCTCCTTTAGAATGGAGTCTAAGTCCCACAAACTCTCGAATACACTCCCCCTTCTTCTTATCCTTCATTTTACCCAGTGCTTTTTTATTGCACGCACTGTGTAAAAAATGTGTTTCTGGATAGTCTGAAGTGTCAAATCAGTCTATATTACCAAACATATCCACATACACATTTTTTGTTTTCAGCTCGTAGCAGAGGGAGTCTGTGTCTGTGAATAAGAGCTTTGGATTTTGTCCATATTTCCTCTTAACATAATTATAATGAAAGTTATACATGATAGATAACCTTGCTTATATCTAAGATTACAAAACCCGCATGGAAAGTTTTATTCATTAGTAGGCTTATTTTTCTCATGTGAAGCACTGGATGGCTGCCACCTTCTTTTGTCAGTTGGGGGGGGGGGGGGTCCTTAGCTCAAAGGATTATATTTGACATAGGTTTGGTAACAACATAATTTCTTTTATTTTGAAACAATGAAAACTACTCTAAGGGCTAAGGACAAGGAAGTGAACCAGCAATTGCATGTAGAGTGAGTCCGGGAAGCACCTTACTTTTAGCTGGAGACCCCCCCTTACTGACCAAAGAAGGTGGCAGCCATCCAGTGGAACAGGATTCGAACCCCCTTCAGTTTAGTATACGGATAGAGTGCTTCCTTAGACCTGGAGGGTAGTTTTTCACTCTTCATCCACGCAATTGCTGGCTCACTTCCTATAAATTCAAACTTCCCAGCTACCCACCTCAGTGTCGTAGTTGACTGCAACAATGTTTCGTGTAGTGCCAGATGGTCACGGATGGAGGAGTTCGAGGATCGAATCTTGGTTGGGTAAACTAGGGAAGTTTTCCGCTTTCCCTCCACGCAAATGCTGGCTCACTTCCTCTAAATTCAAACTTCCCAATTATCAATGTGCTAGCGTAATTAGTACTTAATCGTTCCACACGTACATGGTGACAGTATTTATCAAACAAAACAAATGTTGGTAGGCTTTGTTCGGGAGGAAAACATTGAGAAATTATAAGTACCAATTTTCCTCACTAGATGGCACAGAATGAGAGTTATTAAGAAATAAATATAAGTTTGACATATCATAATAATTTACTCGTAAATAGCAATATATTGAAGGATTCAGGCAGTAACGTATGTGTTACCTGTACACTATTTACCATATTTATTGATTTTATTTCTAGGTGTACTATTTGGAGGTGAACTAATTGTGCACACACATGTCTTGTTACTCGCAGACAAATATTGTTTATAATTCGATATGATGGCTTTATCGTTGTACACACTATGTGAAGGATTTCGTCAAATCCTCGTATTTTCTTGTGTGAAATTTGCCTTCGGCGTTTAGAGAATCGATAGTGAATAATTGTCAAGCCAACTATCATTAAGATTTTATCTATTTATTCTCATAGAACACACTCTATAGTTAATATTTTATCTGTTGATTTTCATACAACACGCTTGGTTAAAATGATCTTCCTATGTAAGAACTGTTCAAAATCTTTTACCAAGCTTACCAACCTGACACGTCATATGCGTTTACAACACGGGATTGGACTTAAAAAGTGTGATGAGTGTGGACAAGTTTTTTAGTCGGAGTTCCAACTTACACCGACATGTTTCCTTGCATAGTCGGGAGGTGAAGTCATTCGAGTGTGATAAATGCAGTCAAATATTTTCACTGCGGGATAATCTATTACGACACAAGCTAAAGAACTGTACTGCAACAGGAGCAATTTCACTGGGGAATGTTGCCAACGTTTCAAAGTCAAGAGAGCAGGAATCTATTGAGAATCTCGATATTGATGAAGATTATGACCCCTGTAAATTTTCAGAAGCTTTGAATGGTACAGTAGAAATAATCAGGCTCTCTACCTCGAAAGACTCGCTATTTTTAGTCCTTACTAACGAAATTAAAAGGAAGTTGGAAGCAACGCTTACCCAACAACTTAGTTTAATGGGTAATCTAAAAAGGTATACATCTGTCTATGTAGAGCACTCTCAATTTGGAGGGGAGGGAGAGGAAAAAATCACCCCTTACTTTCGCAGTAAGTGTATTGTCACTCTAAGTCCTGATGAATTAAAATCACAGATTGAGGGCGCATGCACTTACATGATTGAAGCAGCTTCTTCTTTCCATCACAAAGGAAGCGGTTGGTCTGAGGATCGTGTGAAATACTTAGAGCTTAAACTAGCTAAATATGTTCCTTTGGTTGCTTCCAGCTATATTCCATTACTAGATGAGTTGAGAAATAAACCTGCCTTAATTAATATAAGAAATGCTGACAGTAAATGTTTTCTTTGGTCTGTGCTAGCATTTATATACCCAGCTGACGACGACGCTAATCGAGTGAGTAAGTATATATCACTGGAAGGTAAACTAAATATGGATGGATTGAATATCCTGTGCAAATACCACAAATAGCTAAGATTGAAAAACAAAATAATGTATCTATTAATGTGTACGGCTACCAAGGGGAAATATTCCCTTTAAGAATAACTAAGGTCAGTCGTGAAAATCACGTGGATTTGTTGTTTCTTTCAAACGTTGATTGGGGGACATTATTGTCTTATTAAGAACTTGAGCCGATTGCTAAGCTCGCTGACCAGGCACATAGGTGAATCATACTATTGCAAATATTGCTTAAATAGATTTTCTAATGAAAATCTCAGGGATGAGCATAGTGACCGGTGTGCTGATTTCGATGCTCAGAAGATACGGATGCCCAAGGAAGAGGATAAAATATTGAAATTTTCATCATATATATATGCTAAAAAATACCGTGTGTGATCTATGCAGATTTTGAGTGTTTTAATATTAAAATATCAGGGTGTATACCTAACTCTGGCCACTCATCAACTACAAAAATGACGATGCATAAGCCATCAGGATTTTCATATGTAATAGTCGATTCCGAAGGTAAATGTGTGAAACCCCCTGTTGTCTATAGCGGGGAAAATGTTGTGGATAACTTTCTTCATAAACTTGTTGAAGAAGAAACCATGATCATCGAGATGAAGAAACATGTTCTCCCTATACACATCACCCTTGAATAAGAAAATGAATTTATTTCGGCTAGCGTATGTAGTATCTGCGAGAAGGAATTGGGTCAAAACCACGTCCGTGACCACTGTCATCTCAGTGGAGCTTATCGGGGTGCATCTCATAGTAAGTGCAATATTCATTTTCAGTATACCAAGAGAATACCCGTCATTTTACACAATTTAAAAAATTATGATGCCCATATTATCATGCAGAAAATTGGGAAGTTTACAGACAGAAGAATATCATGTATTCCAAACAACATGGAGAAGTATATCTCATTCAGTCTTGGCTATTTACAATTTATTGACTCGTTCCAGTTTTTAAGCACATCTCTTGAAAAATTTGTTGAAAATTTGTTGCATGTTGGGAAAACTCAATCTAAAATACTCCATGCAAATATCCCTTTCGATAGAGTAGATCTACTGCTACTAAAAGGTGTGTTCCCTTACGACTACATGGATTGCAGCAGTAAACTGAAAGATAGTCAACTACCACCAAAATCCGCATTTTATAATCAGATGCACCAAGAACATATTTCAGAAAGTGGCTACACTCCTGCTAAAACTGTGTGGGAAAACTTTGAAATGAACACTATGGAAGATTATCAAAATGTATATGATTTAAGTGATGTTCTACCTTTAGCAGACGTCTTCTAATACGTTCACTCTTTGTGTTTTGAGTACTATATATTAGACTGTATACATTTTTGCACAAGCCCTGGGCATTTTTAAAGATTACCAAGGTTGAGTTGGAGCTACTAACTGACATTGGAATGCCTTTATTCATTGAAAAGGGGATACGTGGTGGGGTGTCTATGATTTCTAATAGACATTCTGAAGCAAACAACCCCGATATGATGGATTTTAACCATGAAAACGAGGTGAAGTATATCCCATACTGGGATTGTAATAACCTATACGGAACTGTTATGTCTGATTGCCTTTCTCAGAGTAATTTTAGGTGGTTGAACAAGAGTGAAATAGCAGAGCTCAATATAAATTCAGTTGCTGATGATAACACTGCGGGCTATATATTAGAAGTGGATCTAGAGTATCCGGAAGAAATTCATGACGAGCACAGTGACTATCCACTTGCTCCTGAAAAAGTCATAGTTACTCCTGAGATGTTATCCCCATTCTCTAAGTATATACAATCCAAGCTGAACTCTCCCACCGGCGGGAAAACAGAAAAGATAGTGCCCAACCTAAACAGTAAACAAATCTATGTGATACACTACCTTAATTTAAAACTGTATATTTCCTTGGGTATGAAGTTTCCAACGATACACAGAGTCCTAACTTTCAATCAGAGCGCTTGGTTGAAGCCATATATTGATTTTAATACATCCCGATGAAAAAATGCATTAAATGGATTTGAAAAGGAATTTTTCAAACTCATGAACAATGCAGTATTTGGGAAGACGATGGAGAATCAAAGACATCGTGTAAATGTTCAATTACTAAATAATGAAAAAAGGCTGAAGAAGCGTATTGCTTCACCAGCATTTATTGCTTATACAATCTTCACGGAAGAGTTATTTGGGGTTCACATGAGAAAAATAAGCCTACTTTTGAGTAAGCCTATCTATGCGGGCTTTGCAATCTTATATATAAGCAAGGTTATCATGTATAACTTTCACTATAATTATGTTAAGAGGAAATATGGACAAAATCCAAAGCTCTTATTCACAGATACAGACACCCTCTGCTACGAGCTGAAAACAAAAAATGTGTATGTGAATATGTTTGATAATATAGAACGATTTGACACTTCATTCTGTCCAGAGACACATTTTTTACACAGTGCGTGCAATAAAAAGCTCTGGGTAAAATGAAGGATGAGATGAATGGGGAGTGTATTCGAGAGTTTGTGGGACTTCGACCGAAGCTTTACCCCATTCAAAAGGAAAGTCTTAAGGAGGAAAAAGTAGGTAAATATGTGTCAAAAATAACTCTCAAAAAGAAAATTAAACATGATCATTATAAAAAATGTTTAAAGCAGGGGATATTACACAACGCCAATATGTGTATGATAATAAGTGAGAAACATCAATTGTATAGTATTTCTTTGAATAAGCTTGCACTTTCACCAGGAGATGACAAACGCTATATTTTAGATAATGGATGCAACACTCTTGCATACGGTCACTACAAAATAAGACAAATTTGTTTACCAATGGAGACATAAAAAAATCACCATTTATATTTTATTACGTAAATAGCTCGTGTGCTTGTGAGTATCATAGCCTGATTTCATCAGGTGAAACAGCACAGCTTTATCTAAATTAAATAGTTTAGTTAAAATTAGTTATAGGTGGGAGGTGACGTTACTCGCTTCCCCGCAGTGCCTCATGGGAAACATTTTAATAAACGGCTAAACGCGTAACACCCAATACGTAGTAATATTATAATAATATGTTGGTGATTTATAAAAGTTTTATCAAATTAATGGTGTAACTATTTTAGAAACACCTGGTTTACCACCCGCCTTCCCCTCCCTAAATATTTTTTCTCGATTCACCACTGAGCAATGCTATTCTTATGAGATAAAGTAACGCACTGACTATAGGAAGGTTCTATGTGGGAGAAAATGATTCAACTTCGCAGTGAGGAGGATCAATGCAAGAATTCTAAAATATGGTTAACCCCCAATATAATATTTCCCGATCCGCCGCTGATCAATGCTTTTCTCATCGCCAAGCGTCTGGGGCTCGTCATCTAACAAAGAAGAAGAGAATACTGCTGTGCACTAAAGATGTAATAAGTAAAATAGTAACCTTAAAAATATACAAAACTATTTAAAACATACCTGAATTTATTTAATTTTCCAGCACGTTGAAACTCATCTTGATGCTTGTATGGCGCAATCACAAATTGAAAGGATTGACTGTAATGATTTTGAGGTATATTTATACCCGCCTCGTAGGGCTTGCCGTCTGTAATGGCAGAGGTTGCGCAATACACATCTGCGATATATAAAAACGCTATGAGTATACATAAATAAATAATAATACATAACCAACACGTCCGGAACACGGGAAAGGGGTTCAGGAGGAGGGGAGGGAGAGAAAAGAAGGGCGGGAGGGGAGGGGGAAACCAACAGCTATGTGTAAGGAGGATCCACTCTCTGTGTAAGGAGGATCAATGTTAACCTTATGGGAGAAAGTGTGCTGAAACTCTCAATTCAACCACTACTCCCCTAGACCGTCAGGTCACCCAACTCAGTACAGCAAGTCGTAATGTAAATCTCAGAATATACAAAACGGTGCTTCACACAGATTTTCTCCCGCTTTTATCTTAAAATAGACATTTACCAAAAACTCATATAAGATTTGTGAAACGAAATAATAGGTATATACATTGTTGTAGAAACACAACAACAAAGATCATAAATATAAATATACACACTCTTATTTACTTACTAAATGGCATTAGGAACTAGGAACACTGTTAGAGAAAAATTGTGAAAAGAGAAATATCTTTGTTCACCAAAGAGCATAAGAATCAATTTCATTTTCAAAGACCTGAATTAAAAAGTGTATATATATATATATATATATATACGGTACATATATATGTGTGTGTGTGTGTGTGTGTGTGTGTGTGTGTGTGTGTGTGTGGAGAGAGAGAGAGAGATGCGACATGTAAGATGCGATCTTACTATCGCATCTTCCAATCAGCAGAAGTCTAGAAGATTAGATATAATATTATGATATATTTTAGTCGATCTGTGTTGGGGTTTTTTCTGTACACTTTACTCTTATCCATCCGATCTTTTCGCATATTTACACTAATAGAGTATTGATAAATTAAAACTGAACCGGGTGTGTAGTAGGCGTTGGACAAGGGAAACCCGCCTCGGTGACATAGGTAGCTAACGCACAAGTTTCGTGTTGAGCTAAACTGACGTGGACAGGGAAATCGAAGTTCAACATCTTGCTTAGGTGAACTGGGGGTGATTTTTTTCTAGACGGTCTTCCACTCTTCCTCCACGCAAATTTGGGTTCATTTCCTTTAAATTCAACCTTCCCAATTCCTAACCAATTAGCGTAATTAGTACTTAAGCGCATAGCCCAAACGGGTAATAAGACCCGGTGCTTAAAAATGGATCTAGAAAAAGTCAAAAATCTAAATATTTAGAAGGTAAAGCAATTCCTTTCTACAGTGAGTCCTAGAGTTCTACCCGACCAATTTTGGTTTATTTATTTTTTAATTAAAGCTTATACAAGCTTCTAAAATCCGACACTTTAACTCAGTTGGTAGCATGTCTGTCTACTGAGCTAAGGGTCCCGGGTTCGATTTCAGGCATGGCTGAAAAAATTATCGTTGCTGAAGCGTGGCTTTACCCTTTCACATTGATAAATTAACGACTGGGAACTGGATGCTGTTCCTGTCCTAGTCTTAAGTTAGATTATAAGGCATAAGAATCAGACAAACCTAGCCAGTCGGTAGTGGAAAATCTATGGCTCGAGTAAAAAACTGACTCAAACCACAGTAACAGTAATGGATGAAAAGTAAAACAAGTTTATACGCTGAGGACGCAAAAAAACAAAATAATATTCAAAAGACTATTTTTAATTTGGGACTAAAATTAATCGACTAGAAATATAGATTCAATTCAGATCAATTGACTTTGGAATTAACACTTATAAAATTTAAAGGCTTACGGATGGAAGCGTCTAACGGCACAAATCGTGTCTGTCCTAGAGTCTTTGGTTTGGTTCCTGACCAACAAGGTCGTAGCCTTCCAATAATTTAAGGCGGGGTTTGGTGGGTACATCCCCCCAATTGCCGGAGGTTAGAAAAAATTATAAATATAAACACCTTTAGAAGCTATCTGAAGTGTTTTATTAGGGTAACATAAACCCCTAACTGCTGAAGGCTAGGAAAAAGTTATAAGTATTAAATACCTCTAGAAGCTTTCTGGAGTGTTTTATCAGGGTAACATAACCCCTAACTGCTGAAGGTTAGAAAAAATTATAAATATTAAACATCAATAGTAGCTCTCTGAAGTGCTTTTTATGGTAACACAGCCCCCTAATTTGTATTTGTACCTTAATTTTGATGTTGTTTTAAACCATAAATAAAGCCATACATATTTTGTTCAAACCCCCCGCCCCCGACTATGGCCTTGCTGACCGAGTTAGTATACGACCTGATCACCCTAGATTCACATGCCGGTCAGTTTATATCTCGGCGCTAAGTTGTGTTCGAGCGTCAGATAGTTTCGCGTTCCCTACTAACGAATAAACTGGGTTAGACTAAAATTAAAGATAACGGATTAGTACAGTAGGCTCTAGATAATTCGACATTGCTTGATTCGAAAAATTGGATAATTCAAACACAACATGATTTCCAATGAAACTCCTATTCAAATAAATGGTAAAAATCTAGCATTTAATTCGTAATTTTAAGAGTAAATATTCGGATAGTTTGAAGCTTATAAATTGTTAAATTTTTTTTCGAGTTTGTATTGATTTAAAACTATTATTAAATCATCCAATATTCCTAGGATGTTACGTAAAGCTATTGACTCCAAGTAAATGATGAGGGCACGGCCAGACTGAGTGAGTGAACGAGTGACAGATACATTTAAAAATTGTTGGCTAGAATTTTTATACATTCCTTGGACTACGAATTTTAAAAAAAATTCTGAAGTTAGGATTGATTTATTCCACACTTTGATTATGATTAGCATTTGAAAAATGGATATACAATAATGTGAGTTGGAGTGACTAGTAAGTTGCTCTACAAGCCTTTGACTGCGCGAGTGTAACACACGTCCGGTCTGTGTGATCACTAGCGTTTGTCCAATGGTCACCACGAGGTTTCTTTGCCACCCTCGCCTCGAGGTCATTCTACTCTCACCGTGATCCAAGGGAGCATCTACTCTCACCGTGGTCCAAGGGAGCATCTACTCTCACCGTGGTCCAAGGGAGCATCTACTCTCACCGTGGTCCAAGGGAGCATCTACTCTCACCGTGGTCCAAAGGATTATCTACTCTCACCGTGGTCCAAGGGAGCATCTACTCTCACCGTAGTCCAAGGGAGCGTCTACTCTCACCGTGGTCCAAGGGAGCATCTACTCTCACCGTGGTCCAAGGGAGCGTCTACTCTCACCGTGGTCCAAGGGAGCATCTATTCTCACCGTGGTCCAAGGGAGCATCTACTCTCACCGTGGTCCAAGGGAGCATCTACTCTCACCATGGTCCAAGGGAGCATCTACTCTCACCGTGGTCCAAGGGAGCATCTACTCTCACCGTAGACCAGCGGAGCATCTATTCCTTTTGGGTGATTTACGTTGTTAGTTGTTAGAAATAAATTGGCTAAGGTCGCTTTCACTGTCTTGAAAAAAACTGCATCATGGTTCGGAGAAATCTTTTTTTTAATTGTTTTATTTTTTACTGAAAGTTTTTTTATGTCAGGATCGTAAATACTAAAAAACACAAAACATGTATTCTATCATAGTTTTCGAAAGTGAAAATAAGTGACGATCTATTACGTCCTTTTCACTCTTAAATTCTGCCAAAGTTAGCATGAAATACAGTGATGTTATGCTTCATGTTGTTATTTTAAAATTTGCACACGATGCGTCAATAGGCCAGCTAGCGTGCTACTAAAGGTCATTCCTGTGGTGCACTTACAGTAGATAAATTGTGGTCATATATGTTATTCATTAGCCATTAGTTCAACCCAGTGAAATGTTGTTGAGACCGCAAATGTCCCAAATCAAGCGTGACCCGCTCGCTGATTTATATCCGCAATGAGCTGTCAGCGTTTCCTCGTTGCATTATGATAAGAGAACTTGGCGAATGTGCAGATTCCTGGAGTATCCGTCACGCGTGACTCAAGTATTGCGCAAGGGCTTGAGTGACGTGAAGCCTAAACACGGAGCAGGGAGTAGAAGAGATATACTTGCATGGTCTTGTTGAAACTGACACCAGGATGAAGATTCATATCCTGTTCATCCTGTATTTCACTCGATACAGGGGCTCATAAATTATTGTGTTGGAGGTAGGGATGGGTTGTGAAATCTGAAATCACAACCTGGTCGTTTGTCACTGTTACTCTGACGTCACATCCACAACCTGTTCCTGACAGACGAAAGGAGCTGTTCCTCGTCTCTATGTCACAGACAGTGTTGTAACAGCTCTGGAGCGACCTTGTTCCTTTATGCTCCGGAGATATTTTGGAGCAGTCGTACAGTAGAAAGGAAGTGGATGCTTTGTGTTCTTGTCGCAGCGCTGAGATCAGGTCCGGCGCAACTTTACTTATGTATTATATAGGCCTAGCTTGGAGTTAGTTTGGGGAGTAACAAATGAGTTTTGAAGGGGAAAGCTTTCGTAGTACAAAACATTATTTCCACAATACAAGCACAGTATGTAATATATTCTCACAATAAATTGTTACGTTGATGAGTGACATTGAAGGGACCCACTTGGTGATCAAATGATTTAAGGCGGTGGTAGGCAATCTACTGACTGACTGATTTTATCTCGCTCACAAAATATTTGGAAAACAAAAAAATTTGTTCAAAACATGGACTTAATAACTAATTACTTCCGTGCTGGCAGCCGGGGTTCAATCCTCGGTCCTGGCACAGATTTATCTGATTACTAAACCCTGCCTTCACCTCTGACAAGACATCTTGTGAATGTGAGGAATGCCAGGTCTCCACCGTGGTTCGGATTCCACGTTAAACTGTAGGTCCTTCATTTCATCTCACAATCACCCTACCATTACACATTAGCGTAAGTGCGTATAACTCGAACGGGTAGTAGGACGCGGTGCTAATAATAATAATAATAATAATAATAATAATAATAATAACTAATTACTACGTGGAAAATGTAAAATTGAACTTTTTTCCCCTACTTTTTTACTTTACTGTTTTTCAAATTGGTCAAACATTTTTTTAAACCTATATGGCCCTCGATATCCAAAAAGGTTGACAACCTCTGGTCTCTCTCTGGCTTCACTCTCGCACTAGAATGGACTGCCGATGACAATAAGATTAAGGTTCGATTCCGGTTGGGTGCACTGAGGGTGATTTTTCCTAAACTTTTTCAACTCTCATTCCAAACAAATGTAGGTGCACTTCCTCTAGAATCAATGTAGGTGCATTTCCTCTAGAATCAATGTGGGTGCACTTCCTCTAGAATCAATGTGGGTGCACTTCCTCTAGAATCAATGTAGGTGCACTTCCTCTAGAATCAATGTGGGTGCACTTCCTCTAGAATCAATGTGGGTGCACTTCCTCTAGAATCAATGTGGGTGCACTTCCTCTAGAATCAATGTAGGTGCACTTCCTCTAGAATCAATGTGGGTGCACTTCCTCTAGAATCAATGTGGGTGCACTTCCTATAGAATCAATGTGGGTGCACTTCCTCTAGAATCAATGTAGGTGTACTTCCTCTAGAATCAATGTAGGTGTACTTCCTCTAGAATCAATGTAGGTGCACTTCCTCTAGAATCAATGTAGGTGTACTTCCTCTAGAATCAAAGTGGGTGCACTTCCTCTAGAATCAATGTAGGTGCACTTCCTCTAGAATCAATGTAGGTGCACTTCCTCTAGAATCAATGTGGGTGCACTTCCTCTAGAATCAATGTAGGTGCACTTCCTCTAGAATCAATGTAGGTGCACTTCCTCTAGAATCAATGTAGGTGCACTTCCTCTAGAATCAATGTGGGTGCACTTCCTCTAGAATCAATGTAGGTGCACTTCCTCTAGAATCAATGTAGGTGTACTTCCTCTAGAATCAAAGTTGGTGCACTTCCTCTAGAATCAATGTAGGTGCACTTCCTCTAGAATCAATGTAGGTGCACTTCCTCTAGAATCAATGTGGGTGCACTTCCTCTAGAATCAATGTAGGTGCACTTCCTCTAGAATCAATGTAGGTGCACTTCCTCTAGAATCAATGTAGGTGCACTTCCTCTAGAATCAATGTAGGTGTACTTCCTCTAGAATCAATGTAGGTGCACTTCCTCTAGAATCAATGTAGGTGTACTTCCTCTAGAATCAATGTAGGTGCACTTCCTCTAGAATCAATGTAGGTGCACTTCCTCTAGAATCAATGTAGGTGCACTTCCTCTAGAATCAATGTAGGTGCACTTCCTCTAGAATCAATGTAGGTGCACTTCCTCTAGAATCAATGTGGGTGCACTTCCTCTAGAATCAATGTAGGTGCACTTCCTCTAGAATCAATATGGGTGCACTTCCTCTAGAATCAATGTAGGTGCACTTCCTCTAGAATCAATGTAGGTGCACTTCCTCTAGAATCAATATGGGTGCACTTCCTCTAGAATCAATGTAGGTGCACTTCCTCTAGAATCAATGTAGGTGCACTTCCTCTAGAATCAAAGTGGGTGCACTTCCTCTAGAATCAATGTAGGTGCACTTCCTCTAGAATCAATGTGGGTGCACTTCCTCTAGAATCAATGTAGCTGCACTTCCTCTAGAATCAATGTAGGTGCACTTCCTCTAGAATCAATGTAGGTGTACTTCCTCTAGAATCAATGTAGGTGTACTTCCTCTAGAATCAAAGTGGGTGCACTTCCTCTAGAATCAATGTAGGTGCACTTCCTCTAGAATCAATGTAGCTGCACTTCCTCTAGAATCAATGTAGGTGCACTTCCTCTAGAATCAATGTAGGTGTACTTCCTCTAGAATCAATGTAGGTGTACTTCCTCTAGAATCAAAGTGGGTGCACTTCCTCTAGAATCAATGTAGGTGCACTTCCTCTAGAATCAATGTAGGTGCACTTCCTCTAGAATCAATGTAGGTGTACTTCCTCTAGAATCAATGTAGGTGCACTTCCTCTAGAATCAACCATATTTATCCCTAACACATTGTTGTGATTAGCATAAATGTGTATAACCCTGACGGGCAGAAGACGCGGTGCTAAAAGAACAGGCTGGGAGTAGGTACGAATACTTATATTTTACATGTAGCTGCTAACATTGGAAAATAAATCATGTACTACTAGTTTTACTTTAAGATAGTGATACTATCTATTAAAAGTGGCATGTCAATTGAAATGGTGTTCCTAAGATGTATTGTGTACCTTTTTCTGCCTTATAATTACTTAAATTTACATTTTTCAAACCTACCCTCTTCTTGCTATTTCTTATATTGATATATAAACCCCGAGATGTTACAACGTAAAAATACAAAATGCAGAAGTGTGTACAGGATGATAACGTCCCAGGGCAAGAAACACGTACGATGTAAGCAAGTGGACCTCCTAGAATCCAATGGCTGCTGCAGAGGCCAGAGGTAAGCTAGCAGTGAAGCAAAGATGGGTCTGGAACAATGATAGAGTACATTCATTGACTCAAACTTTAATTATCGGGGAGGAGGGGGTGGGTTATGTTTTTACACACACACTTAACGTTTTCTAAATTTCTCTTGTTTAGTTTTGTGATAATAGATTCAAATTATGTTAGACATTTTATAAATTACGTGATTATTTAATTTCTTTATTAAAAAAAACATTGATACACTATTTGTAGCTATTTTCAAGTCTACCTCGGTGGTATTTGAGGTGAAGTAGGCTACTCGCCCCAGGGCCCGATGTTCCTAGGTTCAAATACAGCTGGAGTTGACGGATTTTTCTTGAGCGGTATAAATCCGTAGCACAACTACCTTCAGAGGGAAGTAAATGAACCCTGGAATGTATGTGAAAATATATAGAAATTCTCGTGTGCTGTGATTAGTCAGTTCAGAAATTGCGCGTTAAATACTTAAGTACATACTTGGTGACTTGGTGGTCTAGGGGTAAGGTCTCAGACTTCTGTACTGGGGGTCCGGGGTTCAATCCTTGGTCCCGGCACTGATTTATCTGATTACCAAAACCTTCCTTCCCTCTGACAAGACATATTGTGAATGTGGGGAGTGCCAGGCCTCCACCGTGGTTCGGATTCCACGTTAAACTGTAGTTCCTTCATTTCATCTCACAATCACCCTACCATTACACATTAGCGTAAGTGCCTATAATCCGAACGGGTAGTAAGACGTGGTGCTAATAATAATAAATAAATAAATACTTTTAATTACTAGTTTTAAATATACATAATACATGTGGGATTTTTTAGTTGAAGTGGCCAAGGGGGTTGTTAAGATAGTCTAAGAGCTCCTAAATAAAAACAAGGGAGTCAAGCACTATGAGCCAGTCCTTGCCCCTGGTTCGGTCCCTTTCACCCCTGAGCGCACCGGCGAGAGTTTGAATTGATTTGGTATGTTTATTATTCCATGGTGGACAGAGAAGCTTGCTGAATTTCGAGTTGAAAGGGGATGATAAATACCCCATGGATAAAAACCAACCTCAACTTGCCGTGATTTGACACCGTGACTTCCCCGTCACAGGCAATTCAGTCTGCTGATATCCTTACGCCTAAAACTGCGTGACCACCAATGTCCACCTTGAATAAAGGCGTTAAATATTGTATTGTTTGGTTTTCCGGTGACCTGGTAGTTCCATGTTCTAATCTCAGACGGTTATGCTGAAGGTGGTTTTTCCTCACTCTTTCTTCGTGCAAATGCGGGTATATGTCCTCCAAACTGTACCTTACTGTTCCCTATCCCCGAATGTAACTAAAATGTGAACAAGATGAATGGTTAGTAAGACGCGCTGGGGAAATAATACTGATGTAGGTTTTTCCAGGATAGCTCCCCCATGCTTTTTTCAAGCAAATGCGGAAACATTTATCTGAATTATACCTCCCACGTCTCTATTCTCGAACGCAATTGAAGAGTGTTGCTAAATTAATGAGTTTTAAAGTGCCAATTGCTAGACAAGACTGCACAAGTGTTGTGTCCGTCTGCTAAACTTAATTTTAAATGCTCTATGCGCCACAGGCTTGATACCATATGATAGGGATAAGTGTAGAAACTCCACTCTGATTTTGGCAAGTAGAACCACACCTCTAGCGCTCACAGCGTTAGTGCCACCAACTAAAATATTCTAAGCGGGACGTTACACTTGAAACACAACGCATTTTCTATTGCAGATTGTTAATTCATCAATTCTTATATAGAATACAATGAAATGTAACTAAATCTATTGTTTTATAAATAAACCACGTTATAAAATGTAAAATCTAGAAAATCTAGCTGAACTCCTTTTTAAAATAAACGACAAATTTCTAACTAAACAGTAATGGAGAACTTTACATAGACTTCACATTTACTGTTCTATGTACGTCACGTCCACGTATACTCATTCCTCTGTGACGTCATCGTAAGCTGCTCCTAGTTATAGTGCCCCAAACTAGTTTACGGGATCAGATAGTCCTGTAAAATTTCCCACTCCATGCTTGATACATTGAGCCATCATGACCATTGTGTCTGAGTCATCAAAATGGAGGCTACTTCCATTTATAAGGGTAAAACTCGATATAAAAAGGGTGATTTTAGTGTCTCTTAAGTCAAAAAGGACCTTTGTTTTAGACGTACGTCTAAGAATAAAATTATTCCTGCTAAACAAAAAGGCTGAGCCTAATGCAAGTGGATCCATTATTATCTGATAATTTAGGTTATGTTTTATTTATTACCATTTGATGATTATAATTTATTCTATTTTAGTTTTTGTGGACTTATCTTTATTGGTTAAAATGATGTGACAAAACACTTAACTTATTCTAAAAGAATGCAATTTTTGTGTAGCAGTTATGCTGTAAATGTCGTTATTAGTATGTGTTTCTGGTTTCGTATTATAAAAATAAACAAGGAACACTTATTTTGCAATCAGTTAGAATTACACACGTGAGAAGGAAGGCACGTTTTCGAGACGGTATTACAATGTTTTATTTACCTTCAAACGGTATTAATTTAAGGTATTCTTGTTTTATTCTCACTAATATGATCACAAAGAATTACAACAGCTGTTCAAAGTGTTATTATTTTCTATGCAATAATATAGCCTACATATGAATGAAATCTGACATTTTAAAAAAACTCCCTAGGAACATTTCTGCGAGCTGTGGTAATCATTTGGCCAAGTTCTTAGATCTTGGTGGGCCTTGTTTTATAAATAATAGCCTTCAGGTAGCTCCATGAAAAAGATTTAAAGGTGTTGTATCTGGGAATCTTGCAGGTCTTCGATAGGCCTTCTTCTTCTATCAATACACTGTTTAGAAAGTAATAATGAGCCATTGTCGAACACCAATTTTGGAATGTGGTGGTGCTCCATCTTGTTGGAAATAAAGCAAGTCTTCATCCTAAGGAATTACACCATTATCATTCGTCTGATTTTATATTTTATGGGTAATAATAGACTTAATAACTTCTTCCAACATTTATAAGTAGATATCAACACTGAGATTTCGCTCAAAAATAATGATCCTATGATTGTATCTCGTAAAATACCTGTCCATCTTTGAAAATATAGATCGAGTAAAAATATGTATAACACAAAGGATATTTGTTTTTTCTTGTAGAATAAAATGCCGTCAAAAATAACACATATTTCCATTTTAAAAAACAAAGTTTTCCTTGAAATAACCTTAAAAATCTCCAACAAATAAAAAACTAACAATGCTGTCCCTCTTTCCCCTCTTAAAACCACATGACTTTAGCTCAAAATTCAAAATAAATGTTCGTATCTTGCATACTTTACGAGATAAACAGTTGGAAACTTTGTAAAAAATATATATATATGTGTATCAAGAATGAACATAAAATACTCCATTAAATAAAACTATAAAACAAAGTGTTGTCAACATAATATAATAAATTATATGCATTATGGTTTCACGTCCTTATGATAGCGTCACAGTTCCTTGAGATAGTTCGAGAGAGTACTGGAATTAAAGCGCACGATTACAAATAATACGTTTAGTTAAAAATTACAAACGACGTATAATTTCAGCCTTTTATTTACTCAGTGCTATATTTCAAGGCACATGACACATCAATCTTGTACGCGCACCAGAGGTCACGTGGTCTAAGCTTGGATTACCTCTCACGGGGAGGTTAAGGTTCAAATCTTAGTCAGGTGCATTGAGATGGTTTCGAAATGTGATTTATTACTCTTGTTTTGTTTTTTAATTTCCCCCTCTCACTAATGTGGGTGTACTTTTTCCAAACAGCCTTCTTCATAATCACCCGTTTTAGTGGCCGAATGGTTTAAGGCGTCACTCTCGTGTTAGACTGACCTGGGGGTGACGAGGATATCGGGTTTTGAATCCCGATTGGGTCTACTGGGGGTGTTTTTTATCTTTAAAACATTTAATTCCTCAGGTATACCCCATCAGAGTAGTTATCATATATGCGTATAACCTGAACAGGTAGTAAGACATGGTGATAGAAAAAAGATTTTCTCATCCTTACTCTTAAGTTTAAATATTAAGTTGAGCGGAATGATTAGAATAAAGCTGTTGTTAATGAAAACAAGCATAGTGTAATGCCAACATAATAATATATTATCTTGCTATCTCAGTAGTAAGTAATAACCACTCAACTTTCTACATTAGCTCGTTGATGACGTCACACTCTATTCAGACTGGTGCAGCTGTGTTGACAAGATATTTCCCAGGCCCTCCTCAACACACCACCCTCTGCCACCCTTTATAAAAACCACCCGTTCCAACAACACACTCCTGAACAACCCGGTACAGAATACCGATGACAATTTTCCCTGTTTTTTTAAAAATCAGTATATCACTAATTTAATTTAAACTTGACCTATCCTTGACTCTGTTGCTATCAGACAAAGCCTCGAGAGTGAAGAAACAAAAAATAAAAATATATTATTATATAAAACCGACGACACATTGATTTCAAACAGTTTATCTCTTGGGTTAATGCACTCCTATGCACTATGTACTCCTATGTAATCAATACCGTAATTCCTTCTTTTCTGACAATGTTTTCTTAAGATAACGAGTATAGAGAATTTTGTTTTGTAATTATTATTATTTTAACAACAAATCTTACTATCCGTTCGGATTATACGCTCAGAATCTAGTTGATCTCAAGAAAGCGATGCAGATTAATTTGACTAAGACCCACATGGGGGGTAAAGGGGGGGGCACGTGGACAAAGGCGTCCGTCTCATACTGTTTGGTTTGTTGGGGTTTGAATTCCAGCTGGGTGTAATGTGGGTGGGTGGTTGCATAAATCCACAGAGCTAGATGACAGGGCTTATTCCTAATTCGAAAATTTGTCAGTAAAATAAATAAATAATTGTTGAGCCCTTCCTACATACTCATTATAAAGAGTTACTGATTAATTGGTTTAGCTCCTCATATCACATTGTACGCCAACGCTCGCAGAAGAGACAAGATGAAAGCTCGTAATCCTCTTTTGATAAATTATCCGAGCACCATTATTTGTTTGGTTCAGGGGTAGACACCAGAAATGTCCTGATGAGACGGTTTGCTTTGTACTACCGCAACCAATTTAACACTAACACACTTAGACACTAATGTACGAAATAAAAAGATAGGGGAGAAAATGTGTAGTTCACCTTGCGAGGCTTCTTGTTTATCGGCTGATAATACTCCCCCTCTTCCACTGACGAGTTTTCACACTCACTATACTGTTTGAGCCTTGAACAGATTGACTTTCTTTTTGAAATTACCTTTATCTTGTTTCTTATTCTAGATAGACATACTTCAATGGACTTTTTTAATCTGCATCCTGGCAGGAAGACTCTTACTCCTAAAGGCCATTTTCGTGACTTTTATATCTATAGGCCATAGCTTGAGTTTTAGATAATTTATAAAAAATCTATTTACAAATAACTACTTGCATACCAAAACAATAATTTTGTGAAATTGTAGGACTATTTTTAGAATTATTTAAGAATTTATGGTTTTTGTTTCATCGTTGTATCTTTAAAACTCGCTGAGTAAAACGTTTTATTATTATTATTATTATTATTATTATTATTATTATTATTATTATTATTTAGCACCGCGTCTTACTACCCGTTCGGGTTATACACTCTAAGTATTAATTACGCTAATGGATTAGGAATAGGGAAGGTTGAATTAGAGGAAGTGAACCAGCATTTGCGTGGAGGGAGAGTGGAAAACCATTTAGGAAAAACCACCCCCAGTTCACCCGACCGAGATTCGAACCTCGATCTCCCCGTTCTCAGCAGCCGAGCTGAACACGACTAGCGCGTTTTTAGTCAACCACGCCACCGAGGCGGGTAGGGTAGAAACTGTAATGGATGTAACTAACTGGAGTTACAGTAGTCCAATGGCTTCTTTGGTGCTGACTGACACCTCACAGCTGACAGCTAAAAGATTTGAAAAGTTACCAGACCAAATTATGTATCACTACGCCGAACCATATGATTTGCAAAAACATGTGTTTAGCAGCTGTCACTTCTGACGGTCAAAATTTATGTATATACCTAAATGTTGACTGTCAGGAGTCAGCTGTGAGCTGTCAGTCAGCACCAAAGAAGCCATGGGGCTACTGTAGTGACGTAAATAAACTGTTTAGCAAGAGTCGAGAAGGTACAGATGTTAGTTATATTTCTAATAACAACCTTTAAAGTGTTTGATTACACAAGAATTGTGTTCAAAAGATGTGTTTTAAGAAAAGTCTAGTGCGGTGACGTAAAATACTCGACTTGTGTAATACGCCAAATGGCTTTTAGGCTACATCAGAAATATGAATTTGACCTTCAACCACAACTGCAGCCCAAAAGCATGGCATAATTTGATGACATCGAGGGTACCGAGGTTGGAGCATTAAATGTGTTCAAATTAGAAGTGCAGGCTTCACTTCTTGGTGTAAACTAACCTAGCCTAACATGACTGGATCTAACCCAAGATACAGTACAGTTTTCGTAAGAAGGATTTTGTATAAAATACAAACACTTATTTGCGGCAAAAGTTGATAACTTTTTTTTTATTATTATTAGTAACCCTTCGTAAAATTGACTACCGAGATTTACAATATTGTCATTCTCTGCTCCCCTCCCTAGTACCTTCAGTTGACCTTGAAACTTCACACTATACCAGATAGTGTTTCTCTTGTCACGTGCTTTGTTTGTGCTCTCGACGAAGCTCAGTCATCAGAGGTACGAATGTTTAGCATTAATGAAACATTTTACTAATGTAGGGACAATGGTATCTTACAAACTAAAATAAAACAAAGTTTTTATCTTGCTTCCTACTACACACGAGAACCTGATAATAAACCAGAAACAGAAAATCCCGAAATAATTGAAACGTACAATGAAACCAAGGGTGCATGACTTGGACATTTTGCAACCACTGTTCTCGTGCCATCTGTAGGGGTCACAGGGCAACATCCGGCGTATTATTTGATGGAGTTGTGTACAAAAAAATGTCAATCGACAAAAAAAAAACCATCTAAACTAGTTGAGAATAATTTTAATTTCATCAATAATGTATTGAAATTATGTTTTAAATATAATAAAATGCAAAGTAGTAAAATTTACAAGTGGTAGCATTCATGTCTCACACAGAGGGATGTAGCATTCTAGTGTTAATATCTATCAAAACTGACAACTGAGGATCACATGACTTGACGTATGAATACGGGAAAGTAGATAGAGAAACTTGTCCGGCTGTCAGATGAAACCCTTCATATATAAATGGGATTTTAGCCTAAAGTGACTTGGGGTCGAGACTTTAAAGCTCATTCGAATGACAACAGTTCTTAGATGCACAGATTAACATGCAGGGAGAGAACTGTTGTCATTCGAATGATCTTCATAGTCTCGGCCCACTTTACCTAAAGTAACCCCACTAACAGTAACATCACACGTACCTGCTTCGGTGGCTGCATGCTCTAAGGTACTAACTAACAGCAGAGGAGCAGGAAGAAAAAGCAGGAAAAGAGGATAAAGGTGGAGGACGCATCAACGAGAATGAAACAAGGGAAAGCACCTGGTGTGAACAAATTGATTGTGGAAATGATAAGAGCTGCAGGTGAAGTAGGTATGCAATGGTTATACACGGTGCTGAGAGTGGTTTGGAGGGAGAACAAGACACCGAAAGACTGGAAAAGAGGAGCTATAAAACCTATTTTCAAGAAAGACGACAGGAAAAGGTGTACAAATTATAGGGGGATAACGCTGATGTGACACTGTACAAACATACATAAGAAGATACTGTAAAAGAGAATAAGAAATAAAATTAAAGGAAGGTGGTGAGAGGAACAGCATGGATTTAGGGAACAGAGGACTACATTAGAATTGATATTTGCCATATGCCAGCTGATTGAAAGAAGGTATGATAGTGGGTAAGACTTGGTAATGGTATTTATGGATGTAGAGAAGGTATAGGATTGAGTGGATAAAAATAAAGTTTGGAAAGCGATGGAGGAGGCAGGAGTGGTAATGAGAGTGAAAAGCATGTACAAGGATAACGGGATTTGTGTTAAGACAGAGAGAGGGTGGAGAGAGTGGTTCCAAATAAAAAATTGAGGCAAGCAGGAGAGTGCCCTCTCGCCACTACTATTTGTAATGGTAATGGAAATGATCGTGAATAAAGTGGCAGGAAAACTCGGGGAGAAAAGAATGAAAGTCATGATGTTTGCTGATTACTTGATAGTATGGGGGCAGAAGAAAGAGGAAGTACAGGAATGGAATGAGGAAGCAAAATAGTTTGTAATGAAAATTAGCATGGTGAAGTGTGAAGTGATGGTGATGACAAGGAAGAGAATAAGACCTAGTAAGTTTATAAGGTTGGCTGTAGTAGAGCTGAGAAAGGTACAGAACGTAAAATATCTTGGAAGCTTTATTGAGGATAAAGGTGAAAGTATAGAAGGATCTAGTGAGAAGAGGACAGCAGGGAGAGTTGTTCTTTAGGTGTGTAGGAGACGAGCTATGGAGAAGAGAAGTGCCCTTGAAATGTAAGGAAGTGTTGTACAGGGCGTACTTTGTACCCATTGTCATATGTGCAGCAGACACATGGGCATCGAATGTAAGGGAGACTGGAAAAGCGGAGGACATGGGAATTAAGTTTGTGAGAATCATGTTAGCTGTCACGAAGAAAAACAAGATTAGGAATGCAGTTATTCAGGAAAGAGTGGGGGTACAGGGATTTTATGAGATAGTAGGGTAAGAAATACTGAAATAGTACGGGTATGTAATAAAGATGGAGAAGGAGAGCATGTCAAAGAAAATTATGGAAATAAGGTAAGTAGTAAAAAGAGCACAAGAGAGACCAAAAAAGAGATAAAAGTATCAGATAACGGAAATTGTTCAAGTGAGAGGAGATTGGAGAAATTTAAGGGAGATAGAATTGTGAAAGGACAAAGGAAGATGGGGGCATTTTACTAAACTAACCCGGCCACAGACTGGAAACAGCTGATGATGATGATGATGATGATGATGATGATGATGATGTATGTTGGTTTATCTAAAGGCTCGCAGGTTGCCAGTTTGGCATGCCTTCTCTAAAGCGTCACTTTTGTATTAAACTGGATCACCGGTGATAAAGAGATTGGGGTTTGAATCTTGGTCAGGTGTACTGAGGGTGTTTTTACTAAATGGTTTCTCACCTTCCCTCCACGCTAATGTGGCTACACTTATTCTAAATTCAACCTTCCTCATCCCTAACACAATAGCTTAAACAGTACATCACCCGCTTCAGTGGCTAAATAGTCCGAGGCGTCACTCTCATCTTGGACTGCCCTGCTGATAATGAGTAGATCAGGGTTCGAATCGTGGTCGGATCTACTAAAGGTGTTTTTTCCTTGAATAGTTGTCCACTCTACTTCCACGCAAATGGGGATATATTTTCTCTTAAAGAAGTTCTTCCTCATCCCTACCTTATAAGAGTAATGACCATATATGCGTGTAATCTGAACAATTAGCCACAGACTGGCAGGTCCGGCGCGTGTAAGGCCACATGCCAGAACTGTCACACGCCAGAACTTTGAGAAAACTGTCAATGTGAGGGGTCGGCATAGGATAGGCGACGCAGCGCCTATCGGTCTGGTTGGAATTACAGACCTGTTGCTTGTCAAGTCTAACACCAAACCTATCAATCTGTGGGGGCAAAAGGCGAGACCCACTGCGCATGCTCAATGCCCTTTGCTCTTCTCATTACTTGACTTTTGTGACTATAGTAGCCCCATGGCTTCTTTGGTGCTGACTGACAGCTCACAGCTGACAGTTGATGGCTTTGAAAAGTTATCAGACCAAATTATGTATCCCTACACCGAACCATATGATCTGCAAAATCATGTGTTTAGCAGCTGTCAGAAGTCAGCTGTGATCTGTCAGTCAGCACCAAAGAAGCCATGGGGCTACTATACTTTAGTTCCTCAAGTGTGGTGTGGTGGGTCTGTTATTAGATAATTTGATTTGTATTTTCTTTTCAATGCGTGGTTTCACTAGCTTAAGCAATAATTAAAAGCAATCATTCATGTAAAGATAGCTTCTGTAATCTTTATTCTTGTTTTCCGTAACTCCTTCAAAAGTACCATGTCAGACAAATTATCCTTTTTTAGATACCACTGCATACATAAAAACCTCCTCCTAACACGTTTCCTTCTTCTGTTCGCTTCCTCAATGACACTGAATGCTACAATAATAGCTGGCATTTTGTTCTCTTTCGATTCATTATGAACCTCTCGTCATGAATGCTTATAGGAGACTGTAAGCTTCATCCGTAGTCAAACCCGCATTTGCAGCCTTTAGGTCTGTAGACAAACGCTGCAACATTTCTGGCGTGTGACAGGTCTGGCATGTGGCCTTTCGCGCGCCGGACCTGCCAGTCTGTGCGGGACGGACGCGGTGCTAAATAAGAAAATAAGGCCAGCATATTATACTGCGATCAGCAACATATTTTTCTCCAATGACGTCATGGCTAGAGTCCAACCAAGACCATTTATTAGTGTGGACAATTAAATACACATGGCACGGGAAGATTGTTAAAGGCGTAGCAAAATAAAATAAAGCACTTGTGAGTAAATGAAAGAAAGCTACATTTTAAATACTCTTCTATAAACGGATGCTTCGAAATAGATAAAAAGGAGAGAATAAGTTTTCCAATTAATTTTTTTTTAACCATTCGTGCTTATGACCCTCTCCGACCACAAACTTATTTCAAATCTTGCGTAGCATTGTTTACTTATTTTAACTTTCTTCCTCTAACCCTCTACAAACGAAACCGACAACCCACCACACCAACCACCCCTCCCTAGCTTTTTATTTTTGTTTGTTTCGTTACTATAAGTAGTAAGAAAAGAATAATATCCTGGATGAAATCAACATCGTCACGAGTTTGTATACTGAGGGTTGCGTTTGTTCCCCTGAACAAGGGAGACCAGCTCAGCACGCACGCACGCACGCACGCAACATGTCCACGCAACGCTACGGCCCGCATCGGGAGGGTTGTATTTAGATGTGAGAGATGCTGAATTACGAACGGAAAAAAAGTAAATAATTATGGAATGAATTAAACATTAAACATTAAAAGGATGATAGAAGGGAAAAACCTACACTCTTACCAGAAAATGGTAGACCTCAAAGTTCACAATTAAAACATAACAAAGCACATAATTATGTTATTTTGGGGTACACCAGTCCCCAGGGGCCTCTAGCCATGCTGTTGGTCCTGTCTGTGTTTTACTCTCTTCTGTTGAAGAAGGGGATTGGTGAAACACGAAAATTACATAATTATGTGTTTTGTTTAGTTTTAATTGTGAGCTTTGAGGCCCACAATTTTCTGGTAAGTGTGTATTTAGGCGCTTGCCCCCCTATCCTCCTTTCAATGTTTCATATAATATAGCCGTTTGGCGCCATTTTCCCTTTGTTTAAATATAATTAATAGAATCGAGTTGTCTCAAGTTTACTCTAAGAAAGTTAACAGAAGAAACATTATAAAATTAGTTAGAAAAAAACAATAACAATGATTCCAGTTATCTCACACTCACGTATCGATTAGAGCGCTTGATGGTTGAGCGCCGAAGTATCATGTTGGTGTTTTCCAGTCTGCTGTAGGTCAGTGATTAGATGTCACTATTTCAATAATAAAAATCAACCTTCATGAATATATTTATTTTTACATACGATTCATTGATCTGAAATTTTTACTGAAAGAAATGTAAAATAAAAAAGTTTTGGTGGTTGCATGGTCTAAGGCGCTACCCTCACAACAGACGAGACTGCTGAACACAGGGTGATCAAGGTACTAGCCCAGTCGGGTGTACTGGGGATGGCATTTCTTAAATGGTTTTTCATTTTCTATCCACACAAATACGGGCACACTTCCTCTAAATTCAACCTTCTTGATATTAGTGTAATTAATACATATGCATGTAACACGAACGGGTAGTAAGACGCGGTGTTAAAAGAAAAAAAGAAAAAAAATGCAAAGTAAATTTACTGAAAAATGTTCATCTTTCGAGTTAGGTTTTCTTTTTCTTTACAAGCTTTTGGAATTTTTGAAATTATCTTGTTTTTAGGTGATCTGCGTCTTAATTGGCCGACCTGTCCTGGCTATTCACATATTTACACTTATGGGGTAGGAATGAGTAAGGTATAATTTATATGAAATGAACCCGTGGAGGGACATCATTTAGAAAACAGCACCTCAGTACACCCAGCCGGGATATGAACCTCAAGTTCCCTATCACCAGACTAGATCACCGCTGTGTGTTGTTATTCACTACTCGACAGACTGTGTGTGATCTTTAGAAGGTATTTTCTTTATATCGTAATAGTTTGGAGGTTATGAAAACAGTAAAGAGGTTTATAACTTATAAGGCAATCCTAGCCCTTAGTAAACCACACTATAAAAATATAATGGTACTTTTATGTCAAGGGTCGTTTATTCTTAACGACACACATGAGTGAAAAACTAATATAATAGTTTGCATCTGCTTTTATTGATGTGACGTCTCCTTGTCAATTATCTTGGTTTTGCGAGGAGGAGGGAAGGGAGAGAAGGGGAGACATGTCTGACTCGCATCGATTGTCACCCGGTCTGACACGTCACTCTCGTGTTAGGCAGGATTTATGGTGACAGGCAGATAGGGGCTCGAATCCTGGTCGGGTTTACTGAGGATTTTTATTTACATATATGGTTTCTCGCGTTCCATCCACCCAAATTCGGGTACATTTCCTCTAACATTCTACCCTACTCATTCCTATTTCATTAGTGTAGATAATTATGTGTTTTAAGCTAACGTAGGGGGGGGATATAAGCTTGGGAAGGTGGGGGAGGGGGGATACAAGCCCTTAGGCACCAGTACCAAAATTGTTTAAAAACAAGCTCTATTTATTAAGTGGGGAAAAACTGTTGGCCTGATATCAAATTCACACAACCAGTTTTAAATATTTCAAAGGCTGAAACATATTTATAATAATTTATTGTATTACTATAAGCTTACCCAAGATTAGTAGTGCAATTAATTAATATGTGCCATCCTTATGTCAAGGTTGTACAGTCCTATTTAGATGGGAAGTAATTTTGTTGACAGCTACAAAAAGAAACTAAAACAACCCTCATTTTATAATTAGTAATAATAATATTACATGTATGGACTACAACAATAGTAGTCCAGTAGAGGAAAGATTGGATTCCCGAATGTACTAATCGTACATCCTTTCCATGTCCCGATGAGATGAGATGAAGTGATGGTGATAGTGAGTATAAGGGTGTGGAACCAGTGGAATCACTTAAGCCTAATTTAAACCTAACTATCCCTGGTAATCGTTGAGGTAACTCCCCTTTCGTGAAAATTACCCAAGGTACCAGCTGGGAATCGAAACCGGGACCCTTAGGCTCGTAGCCAGTTGCACGGGGCTGGTTATTTTAAAAGTAAATTCACGTGATCTACAACTGTTCTTTTTCATAGATAATATTAATACCAATGAAATAATTCTACTTAAAGTAAAAAGTTGATGACAACAAAATCTGTATGTATTTTATAAAAGCCCTTCTACCAGAATCCTATTAGTCAGGGATGGACTGGCAGATTCCTAGAGGTCCACGATTGCAAATAATGACGACATATTATGAGTATATATTTTTTATAAAACCCAATGAACTATGATTCAGTGTAAGCTGACGTGAGGAAGAGAAATAAATTTATCTTTGTTATTAGTAAATTTAATTCCGTGGCCATTTAAGCTAGATTATTCAATACTTTTATAACATCAAACTTCTACTTTCTACCGACACAAGTATAAAAGAAAATGCTTCAAAAATAGTTATATAGAACTAGGGTTTTATTTATGAAATGGGTGACCTGGTGGTCTAGGGGTAAGGTGTCAGACTTCTGTGCTGGGGTTCGGGGGTTCAATCCTTGGTCCCGGCACAGATTTATCTGATTGCCAAACCCTTCCTTCACATCTGACAAGACGTGTATTAATCACAACTTGTGAATGTGTGGAATGCCAGGCCTCCCCCGTGGTTCGGATCCCACGTAAAACTGTAGGTCCTGCATTTCATCTCACAATCACCCTACCACTACACATTAGCGTAAGTGCGTACAACCCGAACGGGTAGTAAGATGCGATGCTAATAATAATAATAATAATAATAATAATAATAATAATAATAATAATAATAATAATTTCAATTTCCTTTATTATAGTGCTGGCCAACAGTCGTAAGACCTAAAACAGGCTAGCACTGAAAAGTACACACGTACATACCTTACAATACATATATTTACACACGAAAAAATGAAAGACAAAAAATGGATAAATAATGTTATATACTTATGAATAGTTACGAGATTAAAAAAAGTAGATGATGATGATAATAATAATAATAATAATAATAATAATAATAATAATAATAATAAAAAGTAACATTAAAAACAAATAACTAAATAGTAAGCAGTAACATTATGCAAAAAATAGATCAGAACATTGTAAGTTTAAATAATATAGGCAAAACCTCTACATGATAAATTATTGATATGAGATAACCTTAAATAACTCTGAGTTTAGTTTTCCTTTTATGATAAAAGTCGAATTCGACAAATCTAGAATTGGCGCTATGGATACAACGACCTATAGGGCTCATCTTAAAAGAGCTTTCGAGAAAAAACAATTTAGGATTACGAGAAGCCCGAGAAGGGATATGAACGCCTACCTGATCAAGGGCAAATTTGTAATAAATTTTGTTATTGAAAATATTAAAAACAAAAAGGGCATCACAATAAAGTCCACGCGAGAAGAGAGTTTGGTGCCCTAATAGGTTTCGAATTCTGTCATAATCATAATAAATCTGGTTACTAAAGTATTTATCATAGCATGCAGCAACAAATTTTCTTTGAACGTTTTCTAACCTAAGAGAGTCAGTTAAGGTAATGGAATTCCAAGCAACAGTAGCATATTCTAACTTAGATCTTACCAGGGCGTAATACAGACATAAAAAACAATCAACTTTCTTAAATGATGAAGTAATAAATTTAATAAGCCCAAGTAATTTCAATGACTGGGAAATGACATGGTCAACATGATAGTGGAAATAAAGTTTGTTATCCAGGAATGTGGGGAATGCCAGGCCTCCACCGTGGTTCGGATTCCACGTTAAACTGTAGGTCCTCCATTTCATCTCACAATCACCTTACCATTACACATTAGCGTAAAGTGCGTATAACCCGAACGGGTAGTAAGACGCGGTGCTATTAATAATAATTATTATAATTATCCAGGAGGAACACAAGATCATTAATACAAAGTGTACTAACTATGTTATCACTGCCCAATTTATAAGTAAAAAAGAAAAGATTAGTTTTCCTATTAAAAGTTATAGATTTTGTCTTAGATTTATTTATAGACATTCCATTTTCCAAAGACCATTGTAAAATACCATTTACATCAATTTGTAAATCTATAAAATCTGCAATTGATTTGATAGTTTTAAATAATTTTACATCATCAGAAAAGAGTAAATAACTAGAAGAGTTCAAATATTTACCAATGTCATCAATAAACACATTAAAGAGAAGAGGACCTAAATTAGACCCCTGAGGTATGCCACAGGTGCTAAAAATGTATTAGAGGTGTGTGAATCAATTTTAATTATGAATGATCTTTCATGCAAATAACTGCTGAACCAATTTACATAAGAGTGAGAAAGTCCAAAATTACCAAGTTTAGAGAAAATAATATTATGCTGACATAAATCAAATGCCTTACTTTGGTCAAAATAAATAGCATCAACCTGACCTTTAGGCAGAGACTTGAGGGGCAACATACCCAAGAAATTCTACTAAATTAGTGACAGTAGATTTGTTTTTTTATAAAGCCATGTTGATTATCTGAAAGTTTATTTTTAAGGTGGTGGAAAGTATGCTCAATGATTTTCTCGAATACTTTGTAGAAAGTGTTTAAGAGAGAAATTGGTCTATAATTACAAACATTTGTTTCTACCCCTTTTTTAAAGATAGGTATGACAACAGATTGTTTCCATGTAAGAGGAAAAGTTTCATTTGATAGGCTAATGTTAAAGATATAGGCTAACAAAGGGCTGAAAATGATGGCACAGCCTTTAACAATCAAACTTGGAATTCCATCTGTCCCGGCACATCTAGAAGAACTCGATTTTTTTATAGCATTAGCAACATCCAAGGGTGTGATGTGGCGAGGATACAAGGGTACACTAGTTTCAATAGCGGGGCAGGGTTAGACAGGAATAGCTGAATTATAAACGGAATGAAAGTAGGTCCCAAACTCATTAGCAATTAATAAGGGATCCATTTTAGACTTGCCATTAATTTCTAGGTTGGATGGGAAAACTTTATTCATGTGATTATTTTTAACAAATTTCCAAAAATCTTTAGGTTTGCATTTAATACTATTTTCAATTGAGTTCATCCAGTTGGTTCTGTCTATAATCAAAGTAGTTTTAACTAATTTACGAAAGTGAGAAAATTGTGAATAGAATACACTATTATTTGTTAATTTAAACTTTTTGAAAAAATGTTTTTTTTCCTAATATAGTATTTAAGTGAAGAAGAAAACCAATTAGGATATTTGGACGAGTTAAGAATATTAATTTGAGGAATATTCGTTTTGATTTTCCTTTAGACTAACTTGGTAAAATTATCTACAGCCAAATTAAGATCCGTAGTAGAATAAACACAAGACCAATCAGCTGTAGCCAGGTCATTGTAGAGATTAAGGTAATCACCATGTGCATAGTCAATATATGTATTAGGGGTGTCGTTAATTTTAGTAGCAATAGGTACATCTAGTGAAATCAATAAGGGCGGATGAGCTAAATCAATATTTACTAGTGAATGAGAGCTTTGAGTAATAGAGGGGTGGTGAAAATTAGCAAAAACAAGGTCAAGGAGGTTTGTGTCATTATCAGCTTCATTAAGTTGCTCCAATCCCATTATGTTAGTCGAAGCAAGAAGTTGAGTAGCTTTTAATTTAATGTAGAAATGAGAAATGTTCTGACAATAATAATAATAATATTTTTTAAATGTGTAATTTTGTAAAATGATCCTGCACCTGCTATGCTTAAATTACAATGCTAGTTTAAATCAGTATCCACTGGATAAAATGTTAGTTAATACGTTTGGATTAGTAAATTGTTTATTAATAAAACCAAGAAGCAACAAACAGAATGGTTCTACATTTAATGCCTTCGTATATCTTTATAAATTATGTAATCTACGCATTTTCAGATATTGTCACTAGAACTTTGGATTAAAATCTAATAAAAAGAATCATTAATATTTGAATGGATAGCTTTATTTTGGTTAAAAGTAGTTACGACGGCCCAAAACAAACCGGCCCGCCGGCATATCCACCAGGTCCATCCCTGACTATAGTGTAGTTATTGTATACAATAGTCTTATTACTGATAGATTAATAGACAGTTGATGACGCACCAAAACTAGCCTCAGTTGACGGCTCGGTCGCAGAGAGATATTGGACGCGTCTTGTAGCGCAAGGGGAATTGGGAATTGCTACGCCCTTACGAGTTGAATGAGCATGCGCGCCACGCTCGCGCGGAGGGAATTTGCGGTCACCAACGGCAACAGCCACATAAGGTTTTACCTTGATGACAGTTCGAAAATAATATGTTTAGGTTTTAGGTTGCCAACACTTGTAAAAGATCACTGTTTTGTTATAAATGTTAAGATCTTTAATTACCTGTTATATATTACATTTAAAATAACGTAAACTTATGTTTTCTTTTACTATTTCATTTTTTTAAATAATTTCTTTTTATATAACTCGAAACAATATTTTAAAAATAATTAAAAGTACTTATTCTTCGTTTTGGAACGTGATTGATTTTGTGTAATATAGTACACACATCAATACCTTTTATTCCAGGTATCGTATTTACTTGGAAAAGAAAAAATTGTTGTCATTTTATTACATACAATAAATGATTTTATGATTATTTTATCATTTTTTAAAATATTTAACTGAATAAAATATTTTCATCAACTGCGTGTCTGCATCATTGTAAGAAACTTGTTTACTGTCATGTTCAACCCCATGGTTTAAATTCGTCGGTCGCCATTTTGAATCTATGTTCATTAGAAGTTTTTGTGAAAGTGTTGTGAATTTTTTCTAAGTGGAATAAAACGATAAATAAACTTTGTGTCCGTCCTCAAATAAATATATAAATAATATTGACCTAAATTACTGTATTTAACTATCACTATTACCATCTGTTTTCATTACAGTCATCCAAAGTGATCGATGTCAGCTGTTGGTGTAGTGATATATTAGGGATTACTTCTAGTAACATTTCGAGCTGTCATCTAGGTAAACTTATGTCGTGAATGAATTAAATGTTCGTTTAGGTGTGTAGTTGCTCAAGTCGTTCCACGGTTATCATTTCGCTGTGATTTGTATTCACTATCACAATAGCTGTGATAATGGCAGATAGTTTCTTCATGCTATGGTCATTGTTGAAACGAAATAAGAAAAAAAGAAAAATTTAAAGAATGGGTGAGACGATTATTTTGTAAATCGTTGTACACTTTGTTGTCAAAACTAGAGGATAACAAACATTTTAGAATAACACCCAAAGACTTTGGATTTTTAATAAACGCAGTAGGGTGCAAGATTATTTAGAAGGTGTAACGTTATTTGCCACCCTACTATGTATTTCCCCATATTTCTTTAATTTTTGTAAATAGTTTCCAATTTATTTTCGTTTGAAATTATGCACTTCAAAGTTCGGCCGCAGCGTAACACGCTGTGTTACCGGCCTGACAATTAATACTATTTACATCCATTCAACCAAATAAAAGAACGAAAGGAACAACGTATAACATTGTTTTAAATAATTTAAATAAGGAATTTTGAACCAAACAAGAACACTTACCTTTTATCAAACATATTAATTATCCTTCAAAGAAGTTTGACTCTTTTTATTTATTTTCAAGGTCGGACATGATTAATTTCAACGCATGCGCAGATCTGTCGATCAAGTGAGCGGCGGGTCTCGCGATTGTAAAAGAAGTAAGAAAAGAAAAGGATGTGATGTAAATACCTCCAAACTAGCGAGCATTTTAATTCTGACAGATATAAATAAACATTTAATTCCTTAACGTTTCTTAAGGAAACATTGTTCATATTCATTGTCATACATTTCAATCTTTATATTATATTTGCATTTTATTTTATATTCATCTCTAGTCCCTAGTCAATATTTTATCTTTTGTTTTAATATATTAGTTTTCTCTTTGGATTTGAAAGAAAATAGAACGTTTTTAAATTTGATTCTTGGAACACTTTCTGAAGAAGATTAGGGTCTTCTTCCTCGGTGTTATTTTGACATGGAGAAAAATTTGTGTAGCTCCTAACTAAATTTATTTCTAAAGTGGAGCAATGGCTTGAAAGTAAAGTGCAAGTACACAAATGGAAAGTTAAAAGTGTATAAGTAAGAACTAGTGATTGTTTAGTCCGTTAAATTGTGGACGAGGGGGAATTAATAAAAGGAAACAAATTTTAGAAATCCGTGCTGTTTCAACATGGACAAATTCATAGGTGAGATCAAACCAAATCTTCAAATTTAAATTTATATTTTCTCTTTTATCAAGAAAACAGGATTTATGTAAAAACTTTCAGAAAATGACTAAATATATTCAAACTCTTTATCTATTCCAGAGAATTAATTAATATTTTATTTTATGTATAATTATTAATTATATTGATTTTTTCCCTTCTATTTACTCAACAATACTACTTTTTTTGTCTTACTCAAAACTATAATTACATATTATATAAGTTCAGCCTATATTATATTTCCTTTACTCAAGTATTATATGTTATAAACTCCTAAATTTAACCATGTTTGGAGATTTTTATTTTAATTGATTAATTTTTGTTTAAGAATATATGTAATACCATACATGTTATTTTTGTCAGATTAGAATTATACTTATTCGGAATACCATAGGTAGGATTGGGATGTGGTGAATAAAATAAACAATAATAAACCTACACAAGTTCAATAATTGGATTTTTTGTATATTTTTTATTTTGGTCTAAATTAGTACATTTTATTTCAACAATCCATTTTATTCAAATTGTTCATGTTTTATTTTAAGTATTCTGTCAACTCCTGTAGATATTTACAAAACGCCATTGTTGTAGGTAAGGTAGTGTCATTATCATTAACATTGTAATATCCGGGGGAAAAAGGTTCTCGAGCACACCCAGTGGTATCGAGTATTAAGAGTCATCGTGCTTCCGTCAAAGTTATCCGAGGTAAAGGTTTTTTTATTATTATTATTTTCTCCTAGATCCTAGGAGTGGCGCCCAACAAATACACAATTGTATTCATCTTGACGTTAACTTTCATTAAGTAAACAGATTTGGATGACACTGATACTAGATTAGAAATATTTAAAACTATAATGTGTATTTTCATACCAAAGGATAAACCATTGTTTCCTGTTCGCACACTCTCAATCTGTGTGGTGAAACACGTCCACACCGGCACATTGTCTCCTGTTCGCACACTCTCAATCTGTGTGGTGAAACACGTCCACACCGGCACATTGTCTCCTGTTCGCACACTCTCATTCTGTGTGGTGAAACACGTCCACACTGGCACATTGTCTCCTGTTCGCACACGCTCATGTAGTGTGGTGAAACACGTCCACACTGGCACATTGTCTCCTGTTCGCACACTCTCATTCTGTGTGGTGAAACACGTCCACACCGGCATATTGTGTCTGGTTCACACACGCTCATGTAGTGTGGTGAAACATGTCCACACTGGCACATTGTCTCCTGTTCGCACACGGTCATACGGCTCTTGCGTGGAAAATGTTTGAGTGGGGACCCACCTTAAGAAACAAATCAGCGTAGGGGCAGTGACTCAAATGACGCAACAGCCTCACTATTTAAAGTATTATGTGCACCAACAAAATTCCAAGGTTTCTATAGTGTGGTTGCCATACGATGGCCACCTGACAATTACAAAAGTAATTAAAGCTACGTTCATATATTCATACGTTAATTCAGATGACCTTCAGCTGTCAACTTCAATGTATAGTACAATATAATCAATTAGTGGATCGTTGCACCGATGCCTTCATTTTATTGCACTAAAAAGTATTCTAGATTTTTTATTGGGAAAATATAAATATAATATGACCTCACTTGACTTTCTGATTAAATATTTACTTGTCAAAAGCTATCAAATTACATGGATATTTTGCTTTTGTTGTTTAATTTGAATCAAAACTTATATTTCCCCTCTTCCGTCCACGATGAGAACTCCCATCTCTCTATCTAATCATTGCACCAAGCCACTCAAGTAAGAAATTATTATTAAGCTGTTATTATTTTTAGCCATAGATAAATATTTCATTTACTGATATACAATAATACGGAAATAATGGTTTTCAAGGTGATGTAAAACAAAGAATGATTGTACAATTTAGCCGCTGTCCACACAGAATAAAACTATGGCAAATTAGTAAGGAAAATTTAGTTTGATTTTTAGGCAAATATGTTTGCTGGCATACTGGGCCTAACCTTTAAATTTACTTTGCTGGTTAAAACCTTTAACTCTAAATTTCAACTACCAGAAATGGGTTTATTAAATTATATAAACAAATATATATATGTGTGTGTGAGAGAGAGAGAGAGTGTATGAGATAAAGTGAGAGAGAGTGTGTGAGAGATACAAAGCAAATATGTGAGGAAGAATGCATGATAAAGTGTGTTAATGATTGTGTATGTATTAAAAAAGATAGTGTTAAATTTTTGGGAGAGATATTGTGTGAAAGAGAGAGAAAATGTGAAGGTATGTGAGAGAGAGTTTGAGAGAGAAAGTTAGAGAGGTAAAGATTAGTTTAGAGAAAGAAAATTAGAGTGAGAGAAAGTTAGAAACGGACTTTAAAAGAGAGTGAGGGAGAGAGTTAGAAAGAAAGTTAGAGAGATAAGTTGAAGTGTAAATTAGTGATAAAGAGAGTTTGAGAAATAAAGTGAGTTTAAGAGAAAGAAAGTGAGTTTGAAATCAAGAGAGTGAGATATCGAGAGAGCGAGAGTGAGATGTAGAGAGAATGAGAGTGATTTAGAGAGAATTTGAGAGACAGAAAGGAATCTCAATTCAGATTTGCCATGACCAGCATCCAAAGAGTAATAATATTCGTCCAAAGAGAAAATGGTGATGTGTTTGAACCAACAAATAAAGATTGAGTTATTATTTTTTAGCCAAAGAGATATATTTTATTTAGACATTTACAGCCGTGCAGCAAATATTGGTTTCCATGGTAACTAAACAAAGAATGAAAAACTGAAAATTCTATGGGAAAATCGGTGTTTCTCCTAACCGTTAAAATAAGTGGTTGTTTGTCAAAATCTGTTCAGTCATTTAATTTCTACTACCGGAAACGGGCTTATCAAATTATATATAAGATTAGTATGTATATTACTATACGTCATTTAGCTCATAATGTACAGTACATCGTATTGGTTAAATGTAAGACAAGATAAACTTGTCTTAGCTACGCCAAGTATTAAAATAAAAACATAAAAGTAGTATTATGATTTTAAAAAATCATGACATTTTGTCAATGATTTCATCAAAGATAAACTTGAATTTTATAAGCCAAACAACATTACTTACGGTATTAAAGAAAAGCTTTCACCGTGGTAAACTTTCCATCTTGCATCTCTAATTGTATTCAGAGTTACATTAATTTATACGCATTTCGTATTCAAACTTGAATGTCTTTAGTCAACAATAATTTGACCTGCTTCGGTGGCTGTATGGTCCAAGACGTCACTCTCACAATAGACTATACTGCCGATGACAGGGAGATTAGGGTTCGAATCCCGGTCGGGTGTACTGAGGAAGGTTTTCCTATATGGTTTCTCTATCTCCGTGCAAATGTGGGCACACTTCTTCTAAATCCAACCTTCCTCATCCAGAGCTAATTAGCGTGATTAGTACATATGCCTATAACCTGAAAAGTTAGTAAAAACTTGGTGCAAAAAAAAGGCGTTGACTTTTTACCACACTGACTCCTCACGAAGTCATTGAAAGGTGTCGTTCTAAAGGCTCTGTAGAATCTGTAAATATTATATCCTTGTCCCCATTCATCTGTGGCCTGTCAGCTGCTATCAGTCTTGTCAGCTGAATGGGTTCATTCTAGTGGACAAACAGATACGACCAGAATAAATGGACTGAACAGTTGGACGTGCAAACCCAAGTGACAATGGAAGTAGGTACAGACTACAGTCTAGACCTCGGTACTCATCCAATGTACAGCATAGGACTTAGTACTAATCCAAAGTATAGTTTATGACTCGGTACTCATACAAAGTACAGTCTAGACCTCGGTACTAATCCAATGTACAGTCTATGACTCGGTACTCATCCAATATACAGTCTCAGTCTAGGACTTGGTACTCATCCAATGTACAGTTTATGACTCGGTACTCATCCAATGTACAGTTTATGACTTGGTACTCATCCAAAGTACAGTCTAGGACTTGATACTCATCCAAAGTACAATTTAGGACTCAGTATTTATCCAAAATGTATTAATTAGGACATTTTATAGACTATATCACAGCCGATTTACAGGAATTTTTGATACAATATTACGGCCGAATCAGAAAACGTATTCATATGCGGTTTTCTTCATTTGACAACAATAAAATTGGGATAAGCTTAGATTTATTTTTCCTTTTTCAAAAGTATATTTTCCCCCTTTTCTTTTTGGTTTGGTTGTATTCGATTAAATATGGGTAAATGGTTTCTCTGGTCAAATTGACACTATTTTCTAAAGTATACAGCAGCAAAGCACATCACGATGTGACCTCAGGTTTGTGCTGTACTATTTTTCTAAGTTATGTGTCTATCCGTAGACTGAGGTAAGCCCTTAAGCTACACTTCGTTTACCCTGAAAGACAACGATCTTACTTTAACGTATTACACCGTGAGCCTATCTTATTAGCTACCTTAGTGTAACAATGCAAGGTAGGCTTAGGGAGCTCGATTCTTCAAATAATAAATACAACCAATTTGAACTATTAGCTAAAGTTTATAGTTCATTGTTTGCCCTTTAGCATTGTTCAGCGCCTTATGAGTAGCGTCCCTGCCTGCTAAGCTAAGAATCCAGGTTCGAATTCTGGTGCAACCCAGAACATTTATGATTGATAAAAAGAATACTTCTCCGTTCACAGTAACTAATTATTAACCATGCGTTTGTAATTAGAAAAGGCATGGAAGAACGAAGATGCGAGTTGCTCACACGCTTTGGTGGTCATCGAATGGTCTAAAATGCCACTATCATGTTGGACTGAATTGCCAGTGGATTGATCGGGGTCAAATCCCGGGTGCTAAGACGTGGTGGGGGCAAAAATCTTGTTGTTTGAATGCTAATTTAGTGCAAGACGCTCCACTTATCATCTGACGTAATTTATTGGGAAAATGACAGCACATTTCAACACAAGAACTACACTAGCGTTCAAAAACACTCAAATATTGGAATAGTAAGGTTTTTTTATCACCGTGTCTTACTAACCGTTCGGGTTACACGGTTATGTACTAATTACGCTAATGATTTCTTAGGAATTAGGAAGGTTATATTTATAGGAACTGTACCCACATTTGCGTGGAGGTAAATCGGAAAACAATTTTGGGGAAAACCACCCTCAGTACACCCGACCGAGATTTGAACCTAATCGGTGGTCTAATCTAATGCGAGAGTCACGCGTTAGACCATTTGGCCACCGAAGCGGGTATTAGTAAGTTGATGATTTGTTTTATTCCTAACCGCGTCTTCATACCGGTTCGCGCTATACACTATTAGTAATCACGCTAGTGGGGTTGGTTTGAGGAAAGTAGAATTTAAGAGGAAATGTACCTGTATTTGAGGATGGGAAACCACTTAGAAAGCCTACCCACAGAACACCTGACTAGATTATAACCTTCGACATAGTCTGAGCTTGTGAGCGTGAAAAACAAACGCATTGAATCAATTGCACCGCGGGCATGAGTTAGAGAGAGAACAACTTGCTGATGTTTAAAGTCCGATATCTCTCGAAAACAAACATGTTTGATTTGTTTCGCTTACACGTTCGGGTGGATGTGTCGTCATAAGTTATTCGAAAACAGTCTCATCGCTGCTGAGAAGTGCTTCCAGTGCAGTTTGCAAAGAAGCTTTCAACAGGAATAGGTTACTGTTGACCAATTATTATTATTATTATTATTATTATTATTATTAGCACCGTGTGTTACTACCCGTGCGGGTTATACGCAAAACTACTGCTGATCAACAATTTGCGTTTGGCACTGAGGAAGAAACTGATGAAATTCTACATTTGGAGCATTGGGATGCATGGAGGAGAAACTTGGACTCTTAAGGCCCTGCCTACCCTCTCTGGCGGTGGGTTGAGCTTTCAGCTCTCAAAATAGATGGCGTTACTAACGTTATACATACTGGTGGATTCCAGACATCAGGTTGGCAGCATTACTGGTTTGTTTAAAGAAATGGTATGTTGGCTGACTGCGACCGGTAATTAGTAAAGACCGCTAGCAAACTTTTCCTAGAACTGATAGAGATAAGAAGTATAGTGCAGGACCGTAAAGTGTGTAGGCGACCAAGTTGGACCAAACGTGGGGAGATATAACGTCAAAATACAATCACACTCTCGAGCAGAAAAATTAGCTTATCCATTCCAGCCAGCTAGACGCTTCTATCTGGGGGTTCAAATCCCTGCTGAGGGTATTTTGAGGAGATCTTATTCAATCGTTTCCTTCTACTTTTCCACGCAAATGTGGATATATTTCCTTCATTAATTCTGCCTGTTTAGGTATGAACTAATTACGCCAGTGGGTTAGGAATGAATACGCTTCAATTTAGAGGAAGTGTACCCGCATTCACGTGGAGAGAAAGTGGGAAAATATTTAGGAAATATCACCCGATCATGATTGAGCCGCGATCTCCTAGTCATCGGCAGACTAGTCTATTGCGATAGTGACGCCTTGGATCATGTGGCCACCAAAGTGGGATATTGCCAATCCTCATGTCTAAAATAACTAAACGATTAAAATAACATGAATTACCAAATCTTTAAAAATCACGCAAGCTAGAGAGGTGGGAGGGAGCTAACGCGAGGGGAGGGAGGATCTAAAGTAATGTAAAAAAGCCTTACGTAATTTAAGGATAGCCCCCTTGCAATAAAAACCATGGGCCTTAGATACAAGGCCTAGCAGACGGGTCATGTTATTGAGCAGAGTAGAAACGAACTAAGGTCATTTCTTTATAAATAATCTTTTTAAAAAAGTCTTGAACTATTTCTATCAAATAAATATCTGGGGAGGGTAGTGATAAATAATACTGTATACTTATTTATAAGAGAAAAAATTATTTAAGGTAAAATTAGAGATAACTTATTTTTGAAGATTTTGACACTAACTACAATAACCTATACGAGAGAGTATGCAGCTTACGATTTGGTCGTACAATTTATTTGAGTTTATTGGTAAGCAGGTAAAATAAAAAATAACTAAAATTTAATATGCTAAATTTTGCCACTGTGCTTTATTAATTTTTAAACTTTAAAGGTTAAAGAGGCAATAAAATATTTTAAAAGCAATTTCATTTCGAAAACTAGAACAATTTTGACTATAAATCTATCTGTTATTTTGATTACTGATATCACCGCGTCACACTACCTGTTCATGAAATACGCATATATGATAATCAAATTAGGTAGTAATGAGGAAGGAAGCATTTGAGAGGTTATCTACCAGTATGTTTAGGTAAGGAGATGGGGAAACAAGGAAAAAGTATCCTCAGTAGACCCAACCAGGATTTGAACCCCAAGCGCTCCGCTATCAGCAGGCCAATTTAACGTTGGAGTGACGCCTTAAACCACTCGGCCACTGAAGCGGGTATCTGTTATTTAATACGGTGTTTACAGTTTTCAAACATTTATAGGATTTACACAATTTTCCAGAAATAAATATTTTTGGGAATAATCTTTTATCCTATTGGTAGAGTTTAACTTGAGTAATATCAGTAGTGGTTAAATTGACAGTTCTGGGCCACTTTCTCCCCATAAGGTTAACATTGATCCACCACACAGAATGTGGTGGATCACTTTCTCCCGGTGGTGGATCACTTTGTACCGAGGGGGGAACCCGAATCAAGATATTACCTGTAAACATCCCTAGTACGACCACCTATTCCAGCATGACCTTGAACAAGTTTGTACTTGTTCCCCGGCATTGTAAACATCGTGACCATATAGTCCGTTTTCTGTATGAAGTGTGAACGACCCGAGATAGTATTGTTATCGCAAACTGTGGTGGATCACTTTGTGCCGGGGGAAACCTCGAATCAAGATATTACCTGTAAATATCTGTGAATGTTGTTGCATGATCAGTCGCGGAACGGGAAAAAATATTTGAGGAGGAGAAGGCGGGTGGTAAACCAGATGTTTCTATTACATTATTAATTGGATACAACTTTTATGAATCACTAAAATTTTATTATAATATTACTACGTATTGGTTGTTACTCGTTTAGCCGTTTAATAAAACGTTTCCCAGGAGGCACTGCGAGGAAGCGAGTAACGTCACCTCCCACCTATAACTAATTTTAACTAAACTATTTAATTTTGATAAAGCCGTGCTGTTTCACCTGATGAAATCAGGCTATGATACTCACAAGCACTCGAGCTTTTTTACATAATAAAACATTTATTACAAAGGTTAATATACAAAGTTACTTTTCAATATACTTAAACATAAATGGTAGATTTATTTTTTATGTCTCCATTGGTGAGCAAAAATGTCTTATTTTGTAGTGACCGTATGCAAGAGTGTCGCATCCATTATCTAAAATATAGCGTTTGTCATCTCCTGGTGAAAGTGCAAGTTTATTCAAAGAGATACTGTACAATTGATGTTTCTCACTTCTTATCATGGACATATTAGCGTAGTGTAAAATCCCCTGCTTTAAACACTTTTTATAATGACCATGCTTAATTTTCTTTTGAGAGTTGTTTTTGATACGCCTTTACCAACTTTTTTCTCCTCAAGACTCTCCTTTTGAATGGAGTAAAGTTTCGGTCGAAGTCCCACAAACTCTCGAATACACTCTCCATTCATCTCATCCTTCATTTTACCCAGAGCTTTTTTATTGCGCACACTGTGTAAAAAATGTGTTTCTGGATAGTCTGAAGTGTCGAATCGGTCTATATTATCAAACATATCCGCATACACATTTTCTGTTTTCAGTTCGTAGCAGAGGGAGTCTGTGTCTGTGAATAAGAGCTTTGCATTTTGTCCATATTTCCTCTTAACATAATTATAATGAAAGTTATACATGATAACCTTGCTTATATCTAAGATTGCAAAGCCTGCATAGATAGGCTTATTCAAAAGTAGGCTTATTTTTCTCATGTGAACCCCAACTAACTCATCCGTGAAGATTGTATAAGCAATAAATGCTGGTGAAGCAATACGCTTCTTTAGTCTTTTTTCATTATTTAGTAATTGTACATTCACACGATGTCTTTGATTTTCCATCGACTTCCCGAATACCGCATTGTTCATGAGTTTAAAAAAGTCCTTTTCAAATCCATTTATTGCATTTTTTCGTCGGGATGTATTAAAATCAATATACGGCTTCAACCAAGCACTCTGATTGAAAGTTAGGACTCGGTGTATCTTTTGAAGCTTCATACCCAAGGAAATATACAGTTTTAAATTACGGTAGTGTACCACATAATTTTGTTTACTGTTTAGGTTGGGCACTAGCTTTTCTGTTTTCCCGCCGGTGGGAGAGTTCAGCTTGGATTGTATATACTTAGAGAATGGGGATAACATCTCAGGAGTAACTATAACTTTTTCAGGAGCAAGTGGATAGTCACTGTGCTCGTCATGAATTTCTTCCGGGTACTCTAGATCCACTTCTAATATATAGCCCACAGTGCTATCATCAGAAACTGAAATTATATTGAGCTCTGCTATTTCAGTCTTGTTCAACCACCTAAAATTACTCTGAGGAAGACAATCAGACATAACAGTTCCGTATAAATTATTACAATCCAGTATGTGATATACTTCACCTCCTTTTCAGGATTAAAATCCAACATATCGGGGTTGTTTGCTTCAGAATGCCTATTAGAAATCATAGAAACCCCACCACGTATCCCCTTTTCAATGAATAAATGCATTTCAATGTCAGTCAACAGCTCCAACTCAACCTTGGTCATCTTTAAAAATGCCGCCCATGCTAGTCCAGGGCTTGTGCAAAAATGTAGACAGTCTAATTTATAATACTCAAAACATAAAGAGCGAAAGTATTCGAAGACGTCTGCTAAAAGTAGAACATCACTTAAAACGTATAAATTTTGATAATCTTCCATAGTATTCATTTCAAAGTTTTCCCACACAGTTTTAGCACGAGCGTAGTCACTTTCTGAAATATGTTCTTGTTGTATCTGATTATAGAATGCAGATTTTGGTGGTAATTGACTATCTTTCAGTTTACTGCTGCAATCCATGTAGTCGTAAGGGAACACACCTTTTCGTAGCAGTAGATCTACTTTATCAAAAGGGATATTTTCATGGAATATTTTAAATTGAGTTTTCCCAACATGTAACAAATTTTCAGTCAATTTTTCAAGAGATGTGCTTAAAAATTGGAACGAGTCAATAAATTGTAAATAGCCAAGACTGAATGAGATATATTTCTCCATATTGTTTGGGATACATGATATTCTTCTGTCTGTAAACTTCCCAATTTTCTGCATGATAATATGGGCGTCATAATTTTTTAAATTGTGTAAAATGACGGGTATTCTCTTGGTATATTGAAACTGAATATTGCACATACTATGAGATGCACCCCGATAAGCTCCACTGAGATGACAGTGGTCACGGACGCGGTCTTGACCCAACTCTTTCTCGCAGATACTACATACACTAGCCGAAATAAATTCATTTTCTTGTTCAGGGGTGATGCGCATAGGGACGACATTTTTCTTCATCTCGATGATCATGGTTTCTTCTTCAACAAGTTTATGAAGAAAGGTATCCACAACATTTTCACCACTATAGACAACAGGAGGTTTCACACATTTACCTTCCGAATCAACTATTACATATGCAAATCCTGATGGCTCATGCTTCGTCATTTTTGTAGTTGATGAGTGATTAGGGTTAGGTACACACCCTGATATTTTAATATTAAAACACTCAAAATCTGCATAAATCACATACGGGATTTTTAACATATGTTTATATGTCGAAAATTTTAATATTTTATCCTCCTCCTTGGGCATCTGTATCTTCTGAGCATCAAAATCAGCACACCGCTCACTATGCTCATCCCTGAGATTTTCATTAGAAAATCTATGCAAACAATATTTGCAATAGTATGATTCACCATTGTGTCTGGTCAGCGAGCTTAGCAATCGGCTCAAGTTCTTAATAAGACAATAATGTCCCCCATCAACATTTGAAAGAAACAACAAATCCACGTGATTATCACGACTGACCTTAGTTATCCTTAAAGGAAATAGTTCCCCTTGGTAGCCGTACACATTAATAGATACATTATTTTGTTTTTCAAACTTAGTTATTTGTGGTATTTGCACAGGATATTCAATACCATCCATATTTAGTTTACCTTCCAGTGATATATACTTACTCACTCGATAAGCGTGCTGGTCAGCTGGATATAGAAATGCTAGCACAGACCAAAGAAAACATTTACTGTCAGCATTTCTTATATTAATTAAGGCATGTTTATTTCTCAACTCTTCTGGTAATGGAATATAGCTGGAAGCAGCTAAAGGAACATATTTAGCTAGTTTAAGCTCTAAGTATTTCACACGATCCTCAGACCAACCGCTTCCTTTGTGATGGAAAGAAGAAGCTGCTTCAATCATATAAATGCATGCATCCTCAATCTGTGTTTTTAATTCGTCAGGACTTAGAGTGACGATACACTTACTGCGAAAGTAAGGGGTTATTGTTTCATCCCCTTCCTCACCAACACGAGAGTACTCTACACAGGCAGATGTATACCATTTTAGATTACCCATTAAACTAAGTTGTTTGGTAAGCGTTGCTTCCAACTTCCTTTTAATTTCGTTAGTAAAGACTAAAAATAGCGAGTCTTTCGAGGGAGAGATCTTGATGATTTTGACTGTACCATTCAAAGCTTCTGAAAAATTACAGGGGTCGTAATCTTCATCAATATCGAGATTCTCAATAGATTCCTGCTCTCTTGGTTTTGAAACGCTGGCAACATTCCCCAGTGAAGTTGTAGTACAGTTCTTTAGCTTGTGTCGTAATAGACTATCCCGCCGTGCAAATATTTTACTACATTTATCACACTCGAATGACTTCACCTCACGACTATGTGAAGAAACATGTCGCTGTAAGCTGTCACTCCGACTAAAAACTTGTCCACACTCATCACACTTTTTAAGTCCACTCCCGTGTTGTAAACGCATATGACGTGCCAGGTTGGTAAGCTTGGTAAAAGATTTTGAACACTTCTTACATAGGAAGACCATTTTAATCAAGCGTGTTGTATGAAAATCAACAGATAAAATATTAACTATAGAGTTGTGTTTTATGAGAATAAATAGATAAAATCTTAATGATAGTTCACTTGAAAATTATTTTCACAATATCTTCTCTAGACGTGGAAGTTAAATTTCACACAAGAAAAGACGAGAATTTGATGAAATTCTTCAATGAGTGTGACAAATGTTAAGATCCTTATATTGAATTATAAACACTATTTATCTGTGAGTAATAAGATATGTGTGTGTACAATTATTACACCTCCAAATGGTACACCTAGAAATAAAATCGTGTTACAGTCTGAATCCTTCAATATTTCACTATAAATTATTAAGATATATCCAACTTTCGTTCTGTGCCATCTAGTGAGGAAAATTGGTACTTATAATTTCTCGATGTCTTGTGTTAACCCGTACATATAAGTATTAAACAATTATATCCATCACTACTCATACAATAATTTAATTACACTTATGGAGTAGGATAAGGAAAGTTATATTTAAAAAAATCTAGAACATTTACCTCTTATTATAACAACATCCCTGGCGAGGATAATCTTGAATTTAGAGGAAGTTAGCCAGCATTTGCGTGGAGGGAGAATGGAAAATCATTTGAGGAAAGCCACCTCAGTTCATCCAACCGAGATTCGAACCTCAATCTCCCCCGTCGTAGGTAGTATACGGATAGAGGTAGTATTGTAACATGTTAGACGTATTGAGAGAGAGAGGGGCTATTTGATCATAGACCCTTCCCAGGATCACAATAGTACCCACATTTGGGTGGAGGGAGAGTTTGAAATAATGTAGGGAAAATACCCTCAGTTTAATAGAAATGTGAATGAAAACGATCTATACACATCTCTACGAAAATAGTTAATTATTCCTTGTTCACAAAGGTCGATTTTGGTATGAAGTTTTGATAAAATAATTTATAACTTTAATTTTCTTAACACGATGATATCAACACTTGTTGAATAACTGTCAAGGTTGTCCTGGAATTTAATGCTCGAAACTATATTTTGTTGACATAGTAAATAACATTCACACACACAAATAATATTAGTCACTTAATTATTAAGCCAAAAATGATAGGAAATGTACCTATATTTGCATGGAGGGAGAATGGAAAGTCCATAGGAAAACCTTCCTTAATAGACTTGGTGCTGATGAAGGAATCTATAATATATAAGTGGCGTGGATATGTTTATCAAATTTATTAAAACGTATAATACTCACAGAATCTCCCAGCGTTCTACATGTCTAGGCTGAATAAAGAGAATTTATCTCATTTTTCCTGATTTGGAAGTGGAAAACGATTAATGAAAATTTACCCCAAAAATAAATAAATTAAATAAAATAACTTGCTGAGGGATCAAATCCAGACCTTCCCATAATCTGTTTCTAAAATGACATGTGCCAAGGGGTCCAATGACGGGTGCCACTGACAATTCGGGGTTCGAGACCCCAGATCCAAGACCCCGGACCCGAGATCAAGTGTTTTGAAGCTCGCTCGACACTCGGTGGGATTCAAACCCTGGACAGGATCATAATCAAACAGCCAGTAAAGTAAATGTTTCAGCAATGTGTTTAATATTATTTACTCGTCAAGGATAAAAAATAATAAATAATCAAAGTTTAAACCAACCTTCAAACGAGATGTATGAAGATCCCGTTGTATATCAGTGACAGCTCTTCGTTGTTGAAGGAAGATATGCAAATTCGTTAGTTTAACACTTGCACGATAATCTTTCTACTAAAACTTTGAAGATTTTAACTGGATATGCTATGCCTATATCAACTTCACATTTAACAGGTTCGCAAGATCTCTTGTTCTATCCAATACCTGCAAAGTAAACTCCCCAACACTATATATACTCTACAAGTTCACCAAAAGTTGTTTTTTCAAAACCTTTTCCCTATCCGGGTGTTTGTAATCACCCCGAGTCTAGTTGCTAATTGAGTTGTTATTCCAACATGTTTTTGTCCTGCTATATTCGGCTATCTAATGGAAGAAATCATCAATGCCTGGGGGGATTGGGGGAAACCAACAAGACAGACCTTTGCGACAGAAACATTATGCAAGGTCATACTCGTTTTCGGACTTGACGAGTAAATAATATTAAACACATTGCTGAAACATTTACTTTACTGGCTGTTTGATTATGATCCTGTCCAGGGTTTGAATCCCACCGAGTGTCGAGCGAGCTTCAAAACACTTGATCTCGGGTCCGGGGTCTTGGATCTGGGGTCTCGAACCCCGAATTGTCAGTGGCACCCGTCATTGGACCCCTTGGCACATGTCATTTTAGAAACAGATTATGGGAAGGTCTGGATTTGATCCCTCAGCAAGTTATTTTATTTAATTTATTTATTTTTGGGGTAAATTTTCATTAATCGTTTTCCACTTCCAAATCAGGAAAAATGAGATAAATTCTCTTTATTCAGCCTAGACATGTAGAACGCTGGGAGATTCTGTGAGTATTATACGTTTTAATAAATTTGATAAACATATCCACGCCACTTATATATTATAGATTCCTTCATCAGCACCAAGTCTATTAAGGAAGGTTTTCCTATGGACTTTCCATTCTCCCTCCATGCAAATATAGGTACATTTCCTATCATTTTTGGCTTAATAATTAAGTGACTAATATTATTTGTGTGTGTGAATGTTATTTACTATGTCAACAAAATATAGTTTCGAGCATTAAATTCCAGGACAACCTTGACAGTTATTCAACAAGTGTTGATATCATCGTGTTAAGAAAATTAAAGTTATAAATTATTTTATCAAAACTTCATACCAAAATCGACCTTTGTGAACAAGGAATAATTAACTATTTTCGTAGAGATGTGTATAGATCGTTTTCATTCACATTTCTATTAAACTGAGGGTATTTTCCCTACATTATTTCAAACTCTCCCTCCACCCAAATGTGGGTACTATTGTGATCCTGGGAAGGGTCTATGATCAAATAGCCCCTCTCTCTCTCAATACGTCTAACATGTTACAATACTACCTCTATCCGTATACTACCTACGACGGGGGAGATTGAGGTTCGAATCTCGGTTGGATGAACTGAGGTGGCTTTCCTCAAATGATTTTCCATTCTCCCTCCACGCAAATGCTGGCTAACTTCCTCTAAATTCAAGATTATCCTCGCCAGGGATGTTGTTATAATAAGAGGTAAATGTTCTAGATTTTTTTAAATATAACTTTCCTTATCCTACTCCATAAGTGTAATTAAATTATTGTATGAGTAGTGATGGATATAATTGTTTAATACTTATATGTACGGGTTAACACAAGACATCGAGAAATTATAAGTACCAATTTTCCTCACTAGATGGCACAGAACGAAAGTTGGATATATCTTAATAATTTATAGTGAAATATTGAAGGATTCAGACTGTAACACGATTTTATTTCTAGGTGTACCATTTGGAGGTGTAATAATTGTACACACACATATCTTATTACTCACAGATAAATAGTGTTTATAATTCAATATAAGGATCTTAACATTTGTCACACTCATTGAAGAATTTCATCAAATTCTCGTCTTTTCTTGTGTGAAATTTAACTTCCACGTCTAGAGAAGATATTGTGAAAATAATTTTCAAGTGAACTATCATTAAGATTTTATCTATTTATTCTCATAAAACACAACTCTATAGTTAATATTTTATCTGTTGATTTTCATACAACACGCTTGATTAAAATGGTCTTCCTATGTAAGAAGTGTTCAAAATCTTTTACCAAGCTTACCAACCTGGCACGTCATATGCGTTTACAACACGGGAGTGGACTTAAAAAGTGTGATGAGTGTGGACAAGTTTTTAGTCGGAGTGACAGCTTACAGCGACATGTTTCTTCACATAGTCGTGAGGTGAAGTCATTCGAGTGTGATAAATGTAGTAAAATATTTGCACGGCGGGATAGTCTATTACGACACAAGCTAAAGAACTGTACTACAACTTCACTGGGGAATGTTGCCAGCGTTTCAAAACCAAGAGAGCAGGAATCTATTGAGAATCTCGATATTGATGAAGATTACGACCCCTGTAATTTTTCAGAAGCTTTGAATGGTACAGTCAAAATCATCAAGATCTCTCCCTCGAAAGACTCGCTATTTTTAGTCTTTACTAACGAAATTAAAAGGAAGTTGGAAGCAACGCTTACCAAACAACTTAGTTTAATGGGTAATCTAAAATGGTATACATCTGCCTGTGTAGAGTACTCTCGTGTTGGTGAGGAAGGGGATGAAACAATAACCCCTTACTTTCGCAGTAAGTGTATCGTCACTCTAAGTCCTGACGAATTAAAAACACAGATTGAGGATGCATGCATTTATATGATTGAAGCAGCTTCTTCTTTCCATCACAAAGGAAGCGGTTGGTCTGAGGATCGTGTGAAATACTTAGAGCTTAAACTAGCTAAATATGTTCCTTTAGCTGCTTCCAGCTATATTCCATTACCAGAAGAGTTGAGAAATAAACATGCCTTAATTAATATAAGAAATGCTGACAGTAAATGTTTTCTTTGGTCTGTGCTAGCATTTCTATATCCAGCTGACCAGCACGCTTATCGAGTGAGTAAGTATATATCACTGGAAGGTAAACTAAATATGGATGGTATTGAATATCCTGTGCAAATACCACAAATAACTAAGTTTGAAAAACAAAATAATGTATCTATTAATGTGTACGGCTACCAAGGGGAACTATTTCCTTTAAGGATAACTAAGGTCAGTCGTGATAATCACGTGGATTTGTTGTTTCTTTCAAATGTTGATGGGGGACATTATTGTCTTATTAAGAACTTGAGCCGATTGCTAAGCTCGCTGACCAGACACAATGGTGAATCATACTATTGCAAATATTGTTTGCATAGATTTTCTAATGAAAATCTCAGGGATGAGCATAGTGAGCGGTGTGCTGATTTTGATGCTCAGAAGATACAGATGCCCAAGGAGGAGGATAAAATATTAAAATTTTCGACATATAAACATATGTTAAAAATCCCGTATGTGATTTATGCAGATTTTGAGTGTTTTAATATTAAAATATCAGGGTGTGTACCTAACCCTAATCACTCATCAACTACAAAAATGACGAAGCATGAGCCATCAGGATTTGCATATGTAATAGTTGATTCGGAAGGTAAATGTGTGAAACCTCCTGTTGTCTATAGTGGTGAAAATGTTGTGGATACCTTTCTTCATAAACTTGTTGAAGAAGAAACCATGATCATCGAGATGAAGAAAAATGTCGTCCCTATGCGCATCACCCCTGAACAAGAAAATGAATTTATTTCGGCTAGTGTATGTAGTATCTGCGAGAAAGAGTTGGGTCAAGACCGCGTCCGTGACCACTGTCATCTCAGTGGAGCTTATCGGGGTGCATCTCATAGTATGTGCAATATTCAGTTTCAATATACCAAGAGAATACCCGTCATTTTACACAATTTAAAAAATTATGACGCCCATATTATCATGCAGAAAATTGGGAAGTTTACAGACAGAAGAATATCATGTATCCCAAACAATATGGAGAAATATATCTCATTCAGTCTTGGCTATTTACAATTTATTGACTCGTTCCAATTTTTAAGCACATCTCTTGAAAAATTGACTGAAAATTTGTTACATGTTGGGAAAACTCAATTTAAAATATTCCATGAAAATATCCCTTTTGATAAAGTAGATCTACTGCTACGAAAAGGTGTGTTCCCTTACGACTACATGGATTGCAGCAGTAAACTGAAAGATAGTCAATTACCACCAAAATCTGCATTCTATAATCAGATACAACAAGAACATATTTCAGAAAGTGACTACGCTCGTGCTAAAACTGTGTGGGAAAACTTTGAAATGAATACTATGGAAGATTATCAAAATTTATACGTTTTAAGTGATGTTCTACTTTTAGCAGACGTCTTCGAATACTTTCGCTCTTTATGTTTTGAGTATTATAAATTAGACTGTCTACATTTTTGCACAAGCCCTGGACTAGCATGGGCGGCATTTTTAAAGATGACCAAGGTTGAGTTGGAGCTGTTGACTGACATTGAAATGCATTTATTCATTGAAAAGGGGATACGTGGTGGGGTTTCTATGATTTCTAATAGGCATTCTGAAGCAAACAACCCCGATATGTTGGATTTTAATCCTGAAAAGGAGGTGAAGTATATCACATACTGGGATTGTAATAATTTATACGGAACTGTTATGTCTGATTGTCTTCCTCAGAGTAATTTTAGGTGGTTGAACAAGACTGAAATAGCAGAGCTCAATATAATTTCAGTTTCTGATGATAGCACTGTGGGCTATATATTAGAAGTGGATCTAGAGTACCCGGAAGAAATTCATGACGAGCACAGTGACTATCCACTTGCTCCTGAAAAAGTTATAGTTACTCCTGAGATGTTATCCCCATTCTCTAAGTATATACAATCCAAGCTGAACTCTCCCACCGGCGGGAAAACAGAAAAGCTAGTGCCCAACCTAAACAGTAAACAAAATTATGTGGTACACTACCGTAATTTAAAACTGTATATTTCCTTGGGTATGAAGCTTCAAAAGATACACCGAGTCCTAACTTTCAATCAGAGTGCTTGGTTGAAGCCGTATATTGATTTTAATACATCCCGACGAAAAAATGCAATAAATGGATTTGAAAAGGACTTTTTTAAACTCATGAACAATGCGGTATTCGGGAAGTCGATGGAAAATCAAAGACATCGTGTGAATGTACAATTACTAAATAATGAAAAAAGACTAAAGAAGCGTATTGCTTCACCAGCATTTATTGCTTATACAATCTTCACGGATGAGTTAGTTGGGGTTCACATGAGAAAAATAAGCCTACTTTTGAATAAGCCTATCTATGCAGGCTTTGCAATCTTAGATATAAGCAAGGTTATCATGTATAACTTTCATTATAATTATGTTAAGAGGAAATATGGACAAAATGCAAAGCTCTTATTCACAGACACAGACTCCCTCTGCTACGAACTGAAAACAGAAAATGTGTATGCGGATATGTTTGATAATATAGACCGATTCGACACTTCAGACTATCCAGAAACACATTTTTTACACAGTGTGCGCAATAAAAAAGCTCTGGGTAAAATGAAGGATGAGATGAATGGAGAGTGTATTCGAGAGTTTGTGGGACTTCGACCGAAACTTTACTCCATTCAAAAGGAGAGTCTTGAGGAGAAAAAAGTTGGTAAAGGCGTATCAAAAACAACTCTCAAAAAGAAAATTAAGCATGGTCATTATAAAAAGTGTTTAAAGCAGGGGATTTTACACTACGCTAATATGTCCATGATAAGAAGTGAGAAACATCAATTGTACAGTATCTCTTTGAATAAACTTGCACTTTCACCAGGAGATGACAAACGCTATATTTTAGATAATGGATGCGACACTCTTGCATACGGTCACTACAAAATAAGACATTTTTGCTCACCAATGGAGACATAAAAAATAAATCTACCATTTATGTTTAAGTATATTGAAAAGTAACTTTGTATATTAACCTTTGTAATAAATGTTTTATTATGTAAAAAAGCTCGAGTGCTTGTGAGTATCATAGCCTGATTTCATCAGGTGAAACAGCACGGCTTTATCAAAATTAAATAGTTTAGTTAAAATTAGTTATAGGTGGGAGGTGACGTTACTCGCTTCCTCGCAGTGCCTCCTGGGAAACGTTTTATTAAACGGCTAAACGAGTAACAACCAATACGTAGTAATATTATAATAAAATTTTAGTGATTCATAAAAGTTGTATCCAATTAATAATGTAATAGAAACATCTGGTTTACCACCCGCCTTCTCCTCCTCAAATATTTTTTCCCGATCCGCGACTGATCATGCAACAACATTCACAGATATTTACAGGTAATATCTTGATTCGAGGTTTCCCCCGGCACAAAGTGATCCACCACAGTTTGCGATAACAATACTATCTCGGGTCGTTCACACTTCATACAGAAAACGGACTATATGGTCACGATGTTTACAATGCCGGGGAACAAGTACAAACTTGTTCAAGGTCATGCTGGAATAGGTGGTCGTACTAGGGATGTTTACAGGTAATATCTTGATTCGGGGTTCCCCCCTCGGTACAAAGTGATCCACCACCGGGAGAAAGTGATCCACCACATTCTGTGTGGTGGATCAATGTTAACCTTATGGGGAGAAAGTGGCCCAGAACTGTCAATTTAACCACTACTAATATCTCCATGATGTCAGCCTGCAAGCAAGCTATACCAGTCGAGAGGCTGCAGTATGTTGGCGAAGATAGTGCCAATGTTTTCGGGTTGAGAGTGTCATGTGGTCAGCACAACGAGCCCTCCAGCCTTCTATCTTAGTTTTCTTGACTGAAGCGCTACTTATTCATTTAAGTAGCTCCTCATTTGTCCTCACGATGTTGATTTTGGTTCCATTTCAGATCCACTGCTTTGCAGACAGAATTGGAAGCACTGGGGATCGAACCCGGGACTTCGGGACCTCAAGTCAGTAAATCTGACCACTGTACCACAGAGGCTGTTGGGTATCAACTACTTACTTACTTTATGGCATTGGAAACACAAAAGCTCATTAACTTTAATGGTTTTAAATATATTTTACTTATCATCGACTCCGTGTCGTAGTCAAGAATGCTAAAGCGCTATGACTGAGCAATGAGTGCGTAAATTAATCAGCTCTAGTAACTTTGCTAGTTCGATTCCCTGTAAGGTTGAAATTACTTAGTACTAGCGTTATACGAACTTGGCCAAGGCACAAGAAATTTTGAACATACTATAAGTGCGTTACAGAGTGTTAGTAACTAAATAGGGGCTCCTTTAGTTTAGTGGGGATTAGGGAGGTGTAGAATTAGCCCATATCCTCAAGAACACACCTAGATTGTTTTTAGGGGAGTGCGGGGGAAGTGTGAGGTGTCCATCCCATGGTGGTTCATGGTAAATACTCCCATAAAAAGAAGTTTTTTTTTTTTTAGCATTTGTCATTTCATCTGTCCAAATATTTGCCACGCGAAAACTGAGTAGACCAATTTTAACGAAACTTGGCAGGGAAATTATTTGAACCAAAGCCAAACAATGCATTTACATGGTTTTTCGATCTGGTTATCCGTTTCAAGACGACGACCACTCAAAAATATGTATGTCTGTTTGTTTGTTCCGAGATAACCGTTAAATGCGTGGACCCATTCTAACAAAATTTGGCAGGGAATTTCTTTGAACTGAGTCCAAAATATGTATGTACTGTACATAGTTTTTCAATCTGGTTGTCCATTTAAATAAGGTGGTTACACAAAAGGTTCTATATTTAATAGCTCACCTCAAGTAATTAGGATTTTCCAAGGCAATCGGTCGAGTACCTCTGGCATTTTTTATTTTACATTTTGACATATATTGCGAGACTGACGTCTTACCACGCTAACTTACCGTTACGTTCTATGAATATAACACTCTTTTGAATATAGTATTTTATTTAATATATTTATCAACAAAGAAAACTCTCAATTTCAAATACAATGAGAAATAAAAGATATATTTCATCTTGAAATTCAAAGAGAAAATATATAAAACTATTAAAGATAAGAACATGATATTATTATTCAAATAATGCCGGGTCTCTTGTTCACAAAATTACTAGTGTTTTTCCTTATCACAACTCCAACAAACCAAGCAAAACATGTCCAAGAATATTGAATTGTTTCGGCCAGTGATAATATAAGGTACACAGCTGTCCCAAAGAGGAATAATTTCCATCGTTATTATCTTATTGTCCGTGACTCACATGTAATCAGCTGACTATTCTAACATGTCTCATAGATAAGATAGTCTTGTCTACAGTGGGGTATTTTACTGCTTTAGTCAACAGTATGCTGTATGAGGCAAATAAAGTAAATAAACTATTCAGAAAACTTAAGATGGGGGGCTAGTGAGCGCGAGTTTAGTGCATTCATTTTGTAGTTTTTATAGCATAAGAATTTTTTGGCCGATATAAATCAAATATTTCTTCTATATAAACATAGAGTTTAGTTTTATGCACACACTAATCCCAACAATTATTAAATGTATATCATGAGCTTAGTGGCATTTGGTGACAAACTTTTTAAATTAAAATAAAAAGTTATCATTAAATTCCTAGATATCTTTGACAGATATTCAACAACTGTTGAGTTTAGCATGGGCAGAAAATTAAACTCTGTTTCTATAGAATAAATATTTGATTTATCTTAGCCAAAAAAATGTTTATGCTATAAAAACTTCAAAAATAATGTCCTAAACTCACGCTCACTAGCCCCCCTCCCCTTAAGACAGGGTTACCAACCCTGCACCCACCGGTCCTTTTTAATGCACTCACCAAGATATTTATATTGAAATTGAGTTCCCATTTAAAATAAGAACTAGACAAAATTATATTGACACATTTTCCAAACATGTCAAGAATTGAAAAAAACATGTTTTGAAAATTATTTGGTGGACACATAGAAAAGTTGGGCGATGTATTCATTCAATCAAAGATCTGCACAATTTAGTAAAATTCAGCCAATCATATTTTTTTAAATCCATTTAATATAGCGTGGATATCATTAAGCTTATTATTGCCAAATATATTAATAAAATGTACGAAACAAATCTTGAAGAATTGGAATTAGAGATTTATGAATTAGGCTATAACTTATCCCTCAAGGCTTACCATACAAACAAAAATTTATGGAAACTAGTAGATAGTACAAAATGTCCTTTGAGCGTTATCTTTGCGATGAAGATTAAATCATATTTTGGATCATCTTATCTGTGAAAATCAACATTCTTCACAGTGAAACTTGTGAAAACAAAATATTGCGAAAAAAAATAATAAATATTATATATATTATTATAATATCTGTGTAGGTGTTTACCAAATATGTTTGCATAACGTCGAGATGAATACAATTATGTGTTTGTTGGGCGCCACTCCTAGCATCTAGGAGAAAATAATAATAAAAAAGGTGACTTGGTGGTCTAGGGGTAAGGTGTCAGACTTCTAAACTGGCGGCCGGGGTTCAATCCTCGGTCCCGGCAAAGATTTATCTGATTACCAAACCCTTCCTTCACCTCTGACAAGACATCTTGTGAATGTGGGGAACGCCAGGCCACCACCGTGGTTCGGATTCCACGTTAAACTGTAGGTCCTTCATTTCATCTCACAATCACCCTACCATTACACATTAGCGTAAGTGCGTATAACCCGAACGGGTAGTAAGACGCGGTGCTAATAATAATAATAATAATAATAATAATAATAATAATAATAATAATAATAATAATAATAATAATAATAATAATAATAATAATAAAAACCTTTACCTCGGATAACTTTGACAGAAGCACGATGACTATTAATACTCGAGACCACTGGGTGTGCTCGAGAACCTTTTTTCCCCGGATATTTCAATGTTAATGATAATGACACTACCTTACCTACAACAATGGCGTTTTGTAAATATCTACAGGAGTTTACAGAATACTTGAAATAAAACATGAACAATCTAGATAAAATGGATAGTTGAAATAAAATGTACTAATTTAGACCACAATAAAAAAATATAAAAAGACAATTATTGAACTTTTGTGGGTTTATTATTGTTTATTTTATATACCACATCCCAATCCTACCTATGGAATTCCGAATAAGTATAATTATAATCTGACAAAATAAAAAAATAACATATGGTATTACATATATTCTCAAACAAAATATAATCAATTAAAATAACACTCTCCAAAGATGGTTAGATTTAGGAGTTTAGAACATATAATACTTGAGTAAATGAAATATAATATAGGCTGAACTTATATAATGTAAAATTATAGTTTTGAGTAAGACAAAAAAAAGTAGTATTGTTGAGTAAAGAGAAGGGGAAAAAATCAATATAATTAATATTTATACATATTAATTAATTCTCTGGAATAGATAAAGAATCTCTATATATTTAGTCTTTTTCTGAAAGTTTTTACATAAATCCTGGTTTCTTGATAAAAGAGAAAATACAAATTTAAATTTGAAGATTTGGTTTGATCTCACCTATGAATTTGTCCATGTTGAAACAGCACGGATTTCTAAAATTTGTTTCCTTTTATTAATTCCCCCTCGTCCACAATTTAACGGACTAAACAATCTCTAGTTCTTGCCCATACACTTTTAACTTTCCATTTGTGTACTTGCACTTTACTTTCAAGCCATTGCTCCACTTTAGAAATAAATTTAGTTAGGAGCTACACAAATTTTTCTCCATGTCAAAATAACACCGAGGAAGAAGACCCTAATCTTCTTCAGAAAGTGTTCCGAGAATCAAATTTAAAACGTTCTATTTTCTTACAAATCCAAAGAGAAAACTAATATATTAAAACAAAAGATAAAATATTGGATATGGATAGAGATGAATATAAAATAAAATGCTAATTTAATATAAAGATTGAAATGTATGACAATGAATATGACCAATGTTTTCTTAAAAGAATTAAAAGTTTATTTCTATCTGTTAGAATTGAAATTTGCGCTAGTTTTGAAGTATTTACATCACGTTTTTTTTCTTTTCTTACTTCTTTTACAATCGCGAGACCCGCCACTCACTTGTTTGGCAGATCTGCGCATGCGTTGAAATTAATCATGTCCGACCTTGAAAATAAATAAAAAGAGTCAAACTTCTTTGAAGGATAATTAATATGTTTGATAAAAGGTAAGTGTTCTTGTTTGGTTCAAAATTCCTTATTTAAATTATTTAAAACAATGTTATACGTTGTTCCTTCCAGCCTTTTATTTGGTTGAATGGATGTAAATAGTATTAATTGTCAGGCCGGTAACACAGCGTGTTACGCTGCGGCCGAACTTTGAAGTGCATAATTTCAAACGAAAATAAATTGGAAACTATTTACAAAAAATAGAAAAATATAGGGAAATACATGATAGGGCGGCAAATAACGTTACAATATATAATTCGCCTTTCAGATTCTAATCTCTGAACTGCAGTGTCAAATTATAATCTGGACTTTAAAAAAGTTAATCAGTGAAATGCATGTACAACCATTACAATGAAAATTTAATATAAACATACTTTTTCTTAATTTTTCATTAAATAATATCTTATTTGTAAGGTAGTGTGACTTAATGTATTGCTAAAATAAATTATGTATACTAACCTACCTATATGTGAAAATAAACTATATATACATGCGCACCCGCGAAAAAGTTTAAAAAATTCAGATACTCTCTTGGAAACATAGAGGTTAGTGACCACTTCTTTAAGAGATTAGTTCAATCCTCGGTCCCGGCACAAATTTATCTGATTACCAAACCCTTCCTTCACCTCTGACAAGACAACTTGTGAATGTGTGGAATGCCAGGCCTCCACCGTGGTTCGGATTCCACGTTAAACTGTAGGTCCTCCATTTCATCTCACAATCACCCTACCATTACACATTAGCGTAAGTGCGTATAACCCGAACGGGTAGTAAGACGCGGTGCTAATAATAATAATAATAATAATAATTTAAGAGATTAGCAAATTTTTATTTACTTCAAAGAACAAGTCCCCGCACTAGCAAACAGTTCGTGTTGTGTAATTCTTTGTTGCCTTCATTTATTTCACTATTTTATCACAATACCTACCTAGAGTCTGTTCATGATAGGTTTTTACCTGGATGGCAGTTAAACAATCATATGTTTAGGTTTTGGGTTGCCAACACTTGTAAAAGATCACTGTTTTATTATGAATACTAAGTGTTTTGATTACCTGTTATATTCTACATTTAAAATAACGTAAACTTGTTTTTTCATACTATTTTATGACTTTTAATAATTTATTTTTATCCAACTTGAAACAATATTTTAAACATAATTAAAAATACTTATTCTTTGTTTTGGAACGTTATTGACTATGTGTAATATAGGGCATACATACATACATACCTTTTAATACAGGCATCGTATTTACTTAGAAAAGAGAAAATGCTTGTAATTTGTTTATATATAATAAATTATTTAATGATAATTTTATTGTATTTTGAATATTTAACTGAATAAAATTTTGTATCCACTACATGGATTGTAAAAAGACTTGTTTCCTTCATGTTCAACCACGTGGTTTAAATTCGTCGGTCACTATTTTGAAGCTATTTTCATTAGACCTTTTGTGGAAGGTCCGTGAATAATATTTTTTTAAAGTGTAATAAAACTATAAATAAGCTTTTTGTCGGACCTCAAATTAAATATATATAATAATATTGGCCTAAACTACTGTGGTTAACTATCACATTCATATATTACCATCTGTTTTCATTGCAGTTGTCCAAAGTGATATATGTCAGCTTTTGGCGTAAGGATATATTAGGTCGTGAATGAATTATATTACTTCTCTATTGTGATGTTACTTCAAAATATATACCAACTATACACATGGGACAGTTGGTTTACAGTATAATACTCATATGAAGGAACTTATCTACTGACAGATAGACAATTTACTAGATAATGCTTCCACGTATTCATAAATCATCATGTGATCAAAATTTGTCATTTTTGATAAAAAAAATTCAAATCCTAAACTAATAAAACAGTAAAATGTTACGAATTTTGGCCTCAAAAAATATGTTTGTAGTTTCTAAAAGTCCCTTATTATGAAAATTGGAGTGTATAATAAATTTAGACTTTCTGCATCAAATTCCATCCTAAGTAAAAGTTACTAAAAATAGCAAAGCACTTGAGTTGCATTATTTGAACACTAGAGACAAGCGGGCAGCAAGACGCACGTGCGATCAATTGAAAGGAGGGCTCGTGAATGTGCAAAAACAAAATGGACCATCCGTATATATGTATATTTGAGGCAAATCCATTGAATAATATTCACCCTCACATCCTTCTTCCATTACAAATGACTGAATAGTTAAGAAAAAGTAATGTAAATTCTGATTAAACCAACCAATCAGTGTTGCCACTTTTTATAATAAGTTATTATAGTCACTAGTCAGAACTTCCATACATACAAGATTGGTAATACTTCTGTAAAATAAGCCTACATTCCCTTAGAGCAGAAGTGTCAAACTTGCAGCCCGTGGGCCTCATGTGGCCAGATTCATGATTATGTGCGGCCGGCGGACCTATTGATTAACCTACATAAAAGTTGTAGGAGTACAACGTTTGATATCATTACATTTGTGATTTGGTCATTAATTGGTGAAATCTATAAGTAGTGAGGTTGGAAGTATGTTTTCTCTCACTAAACACCAGAGCTAACTCATTTACCGATACGTATTTGTCATCTAAAAGGAACAAAAACCCGAGAGATCACATTTACTGATACGTATCTGTCATCTAAAAGGAACAAAAACCCAGAGATCACATTTACCGATACGTATTTGTCATCTACTAGGAACAAACAATCGATAGATCACATTTACTGATACGTATTTGTCATCTAAAAGGATATAAACACCCGATAAATCACATTTACGATACGTATTTGTCATCTACCTAGGAACAACAATCGATAGATCACATTTAACGATACGTATTTGTCTTCTATTTTGAACGTGACTTCAACAAGGGATCTAAAAACACTCAAAATTTGATGCAACCATAAAGTTTCAAATTTTTTGTAAATATTTAGACAAGTCAATATTTTATTATGTAATCTTAATTTGATTTTTGTAATAATAACAATTCTACAATTAAGATTTTTCTATATAAGATGATGACAAATTAAACTTTCTGAAACGTGGTCCTCTATGGCCCTTGTGGTCAGGGGCGTTTAACACTATGCAACAACCCTGTTGTTAAACAATATTGTTCTGTAACTTGTTGCATTTGGGTGATATGAAACATTTGTTGTAAAACATCTAAAAACGTCAAAAGTGCCTGTAAACAAGTTGCAGTCAGTCTGCATTATGGAGTTTAGATGAATGTAATATGTTGAGGCAGCTTGTGTTGTTTTGTTAAATAAAATAAAGGGTTAAAAAACTGTTTTGGGTTCGGCCAACTTTGCATAAAATGTAAAAAAAAAAATCCATTTTATTTGCTCCTCAAGCACCCTTTCCAGTTTTATCAGTTTCTTCATTTCCTGTTAAATTGTGAAATAAATTATTTTATTATTTTTGTCTCTGCTTTTCCACTTTAATTTCAAAAGGGGGAAGCAGTGAAGTCAACTGTTCAACAGTACAACATGTCAGAAACAAAGTTTCTTTGATCTTTACCTCCACTGGAAACGCACAATGCCTACACGTTTGTAAAATACTAAATATGTTGTAAAAAAAATCAATTTTTAAAACCTATTTCCATTGAAATACCAACAAGTTGTACAATATTGTTTCAAAACACAATGTTTAACAACTTTTGCATAGTGTAAGCCCCTTTACTCGAGATTTTGATAAATATCGATGTTTCATGACATTCTGAACCGAAAAATGCTTTTCGCGATGCCGTCGTCTGTACTCGGGCTTGAGCCGAAACTATTTTACTGATTTGGTTAAAACTGGTTGTCTAGGTCCCCCACAAGTGTTTTTTGGAATTAATATATTCAACCCTAAAGTTAAAGAGTAGTTTACTGCAGGTCAAAATGAGAAAAAAATTGATTTTCTCGAAATTTGCTCAACATCTTGATTAAATTTTATATTTATACATGTATTATATTAATAAACAAGATGGAAATTCTCATTTTCTCATGAAAGCTATTTGAGGGTACTATTATAAGGATTTTTTTTAATTCCCGTTAATTTTTCCGCAAACTCTTTGATATACGAAATCATTTATCATTGTAAAGTTGTAGTGATTATTAAAGACACACATTTTTTTAAATATTTTTTATAAAACCAATAATTTCTTAGCTTTAAGCAAAAAGCTGTTTATTTTCTCATTTTGTGTAAGAGTGTTCCACTACCTAATGCTATAGTGTAATATTCTTCTCTCTTTTTTTCTTTAGTGAACGAATTGGTCAGATTGCGTTGATAAATATTTCGGCTTCAACCAACTTAAACTGTGCACCACGTTTGCACGCTCGTGTTTTGCTTCATAAG
>JBCFYV010000935.1:15931534-16019031 GCA_039000515.1 Timema cristinae
TCCTACAACCTTCGGGTTATAAAATTACTTAAAAATTGTTTGGAATTGGGGGGAAGGTTGAATGTAGAGAAAGTGAACCCGCTTTGCGTGGGGGATGTGGAAACCCCCATTTAGGAAAAAAAATTCTCTGTTCCCCGACCGGATTCGAACTTGATCTCCCCCCTCCCCGTCTGGCTAATCGAAACTAGCGCTTCCCCAACTATGTCCCGAGGCGGATGCGGGTTCTAAACCCCAGGGGCGGATTACGATTTGCCCCCTTGGACTGATAATTTGCCACCCCCTTTTTCCCTTTTTCTAACCTTCTAAACCCCGTCTCCCCCCCCTTACCACCCTCATGACCGAACATTTTACCCTATCACAAGTGTATCTGGGAGTAACAGATGTTAATTTTTTTAAATTTTTTTTCTATAGTAAATTTTTTATAAAGTTTAAGAATCTAAGAAAATATTTAAAAATTGAAATAAATACTTTGCACTATCAAAAAAAACAAATTCAGATTTATATAAGTCTGCTTATAGAATGTAACATTTATACATAAAAATATTGGCTGTACAGTAAACAATCGAAAATAGTATATCTCTACAGTATTTTTCCCCCTTGTTTTGGTCGTGATGCCGGAAGATCCTTTATCCAAAAATGTTGGGGAAAAATTGTCAGTGATAAGGGATACTTTGTCATTTTGGTACGCATTTTCAGAAAACCACAACAATCACACACTTTTAAACCTACTTATTTTAATGGCAGAAAAAGATATGTATTTTTTTTTTTCTTTTTTCGAAATTTCCTTCTAAAGTCTCCCGCCGGGGGGCACGTGCGTACTAGACTAGGCCTGGGGAAAAATCCCCCCCCCTAAAAACTAGGCAGTGGCGGCTGTGTATAGGCACGGGGGAACGCAGCCCCCTTTTCCCCCTTTGATGTATCAATAACTTTAATTAAAATGAGTCCTTTTTTTTTTAATTCTCTCTTTATTTTTTTAGTACAATATTTTTTCCAAAAAGCTTAATGCCGTACTTCGTAGCCATCCCCAGTTTATGAAAAAGAAAAAAAAATTTTGTATGGAAAGGGGCGCTTCACAGGCCAGCGAAGTGGTGTTTGATGCTGGCGCATGCCAAAATAGGGGGGGTGGGAAGGAAGGCGGGACTGGGGTAGGGAGCCGTTGCTCTCGCAGTCCCCAGCTCGACGTGTGGTGGAAGGCATTTTTTTTTCCCTAGCTTTTTTTTGTGTTAAAAACCGTGCCCCATTTTTTAAAATGGATAAAATGTAGAAGAGTGTAGAATTGGTTATTATTCTGCTTCAGCTATTCTATTTGTTTTCATCTTTTTTTCACCCCTTAATTTAAAAAAGACAAAATGCGTTGTAGTTTTTCAATAGAGAAAAAGTTCCCATTTGAAAAAAAAGTTAAGGGGAAAAGGAAAATTATTGAAATTTTTGCACAATTAAAAAAAAGAAATGGATTATTTTTTTTTAAATAATTGATCAGCTTGAACTGAAAACAATTTGATTAAAGTAAGTAAAAAATTTTTTTATTTTGTAAGTTCTAAAAAGTTCCTGATAATTTTGTTTTTTACGGTTTTTTTTTTCCTTTTACAAATTTTAAAAAAAGGCTAAAATTTTTGGAGAGCCCCCCCCCAAAAATTTTAGTACGGCAACCCTGGAACTGGTTCTAAAATAGTATTAAAACCCATTATAAAGTTTTCTAAAACGGCTATTGGGTTCCTTGCGTTTCTTTAGCATCTACCCAAAAACAACAAAGATGCCTTGTTTCAGTTGTTGCTCCTGAAAAAATTTTTAGGAAAAGTTTTTGGCTACGGCTTATTCATTTTGTAAAAAAAGGGGGGGGAAAAAAAGATTTTTTTTAAAAAATTTTTTTTTAAATTTGGGGGTACTTCTGATCTTCGAAATTTTTGGAAAATTTCGCTTATTATGTTATTTTTTTTGTAACGGTGGGACCTTAATTTGTGAAGGGGGGGGGGGCCCCCCAAAAAAAAAATTTTTTAAGACTTCCTTTCACTCCCCCTCCATGGTTCTTAAATTTTAACCAGCCCAAAAAAAATCCGGGTTAATTTAAAAAACAAAACAAAATGTTTTATATTTTGGATAAAATCAATCGTTTTTTTTTTTAAAAGGTTATCATTCTGTTGACTTTTTGGGGTTTAAACCTTTAATAATAAAACGTTGATTTGCATTTGATGTACAACATTCTTTGAAATTACGATTTTTACAATAGATCTAAAAAATATGTTTTTTTGGTTAAAAAAAAATAATATGTTAACTAAACCCCAAAATTTGGGAAATTTTAATTTTAAGTCCCCACATTGTATTAATGTGGTACTAGAAAAATACTTTGACAAAAAAATAAAGGATAACAATAGTTCTTCCTTTTATCTTTGATTAAAAAAGCAGCAAATTTTAAATTTTGCAGCTGGCTTTGAATTTATTAATTTTGGTCTCCCCCCCCCCCTCTTTTTTCCTTCTAACAACAGTATTTTTTTAACCCCCTTTGTTTTAGTTTTTTGTGAAGAATTACATTTTTGGTTTTTTTTCCCCTTTTTTTTGTATCTTTTTTTCTCAAAACTATAATAAAATTAAAATATGTTTCCCCGAATCCCAAAAAAATTTTTTTAAAAATTTAAAATGTAGTTTAGTCAGAAAACAAATAATATCTTTAATTAACCACAAAAACCAAAAAAAAAAACCAAAAATAATAAAAAAACAAAAACCCAATATAATAAAAATGTTTTTTTTAAATAGCCCAGTTTTTTTTTAATTCTCCCCCCCGCACCCCACATACCTTCACTTTAACACCCCCCGTAAAAATGTTTGAAAATTTGATGTCCCCAAAAGCTTTTTTGGGGGGGTCCCCTTCCCCCCAAATTTTTTAAAATAAGCTATTTGGAGTTGATTTAGCCAAAATTTTTTTACAATTTTGATCCTTTAGTGCTATTTGAAGTGACCCCCCTTTCAACAAATGTTTGAAAGTGGAATTCTAGGTTTTTTTAGTAAAATCGTCTTAAATTTTAAAAAAAATATATATTTCCCCTAAATCCACCATTATAAGTCCCCCCTTGAAATTTTTGGAAATTTGGATGCCTAGAAAAACTATTTAGAATGATCCTCCTTTTTTATTTCGAAGTTGATACGTTTTCCTTTAAAAGAAAAGCACCGATTTTTCTCGACCCCCCACATCTTTGATTTTTTTCCAAGGAAGTTAAAGAAAGCACTTTTGATCACTGTTTTTTTTATATATTGGTCGGGGAAAAAACTGCGTTTTTTTTGGAATGGGGGCTCGGGGTTTTTTTGGGGCTGCTTAAAATCTGTATTTATGTTTACATACAGTAAAACCCCTTTTAATTCGAATCTTATAATTGGAATTTTTTTAAAATTAAAAATATTTTATAATAACAAAGATACTTTACTTAACGCTTTTTTTTTTATAAAAGTTTTCAATTTTAATTCACCCATATTATGGGCGTCAATTGTTAGCCCCAAAAACTGTCGGTAAAATGAATTTTGTAACTATAATACGGAATATCAATAACAAAGGTTTAAGGGAAGTCAATCCCAAAACAAGACTGTGATAATTTTTACATTTATTTATTTCATTTCAGTTTTAATTTTTTTTTAAAAACTTAGATTTAGATATTTTAAATTAAATGAGTTTAAAGTTTTAATTCTTTAAACTAATTTTAAGTGTTTTTTTTTTGTAAACTTATATGTTTTCCCCTATTAATTTTTTATTTTACTTTTTTATTTTTTTTTAATTGACCTGCTTTCTTTAAAATGCAATATTTGTACACAGTATTTTTACCCCATTTTATCCATATCATTGTTTACTTTAGTATATTGTCAATTTGGGGATTAAACTGTTTAAAATTTACACATTTTCTTTTATTAATTTTAATATTTTTTTTAATTTTATTGTAGTTTTTGTTATTTAAAACTAAAAAACCCTTACGAAAGATTATTTTTAAAATGTTTTCAAAAATTTTTAATTAAATATTTCTTAATTTTTTTTAAACCTATACCCATGAATCTTTTCCTTGTGAAATTTTTTAACACTTTATACAAAATTTTTAAAAAAAAAAAAAAAAAAATTCTTTATTTTTCCCTTTTTCTATACTTTTGATATAAAATCATTTTTTATCGTCTGGTCAGATTGAATCTTTTTTTTTGTTTTTGACTCCCAAAACAACCAACTGCTTCCCTAAAAAATATTGTATTATTAGTTGTTTAATTTTTTTTTCTCGGGAGGTAAAGTTGAGTCTGTAGACTCAAAGAAAGACAAAAATTTGAGCAGTTTTTTATTTTCAAAAAAAATTATTCTGTTGAACTAGAAAAAAAAGCACATATTTTTTCAAATAGTTCCCCAATTTTTTAAAAAAGATCTAAATGCTATTTATTTATTGTATTTAAAAATAATAATCTGGTCTTGTGATAATATTATACAGAGTGTTCAAAAAAAACGAACCCTAAAAAAGCATGTGTATTAGTAAAAAATTCAAAAATTGTTTTTATGTTAGCCTTTGGTGGGGAAAAAGTTCACGCGAATATATTATCGAACACTTCTTTCGGTCTCATTTATTTACTTCCATGCATTTTCCCCTGTGCCTTTCCGTGTTCTTTTAAAAATACCCCCTTTAAAATAAAAATAATTTTAAGGTTCCCGAATCTGAAAGGAAGAAAAAAAAACGGGTTGCAATAATATAAGGATGGGCCCAAAGGATTAAACTTTTAAAAATTTAACACGCCCCAAAATCCGACAACATGGAAGTTTGGCTGACGTCCGGTGGAGCTTTCTGAGTGAATTGTGCATTAATTAGAGTGATTAGACTCTACAATTAAAATTAAAAATTTGATAATTTAGCAACATAAACGAAATAAAGGTTAAAAACAAATATTTAAGATCATCTGCCTCAAGATTTATTTTCCTGAGGATTAAGTAGATTAACATTATTTTCCCCGGTTAAACACGTGATTTTTAAGAGCGTTAATTTTTTTTAAAAAAGTAGCAAATTCCAAAGAAGAGAATTAAATGGGGATATTTAGTTATAAAAAGCCTCAATATTTCTTGGTTCCCTCGCCATCCGTTTGGAGAAAACCCCTTAAGTTTTAACTCATGGTGGCTTCAAAACGTGCTTTACCGTCCTTTGATGCGCAAAAGAAGTGTTGAAGAACTCGACCCCCCGACCCCCCGCGCTTGGAGTTGCCAAAAGGGTTTCAACGAACCTTCTTTCCCCCCCCGCAAGCTGTTCCCCTCCCCTTTTTTTTCCTTTCACTTGCTTTCATCCATCTCTCTCTCTATTTGTATTGTTCTGAGCTTACCACCTATTTTGTTTTGTTTCGTTTATCAGATTTGAGGGTATGAAAAGGCTTTCCTAAGTTTCACGGGGTGGCAATCTAAACAAGTAGCTCCCCAAGAAGGGGCCCTGATAACTCGCTAAAAGAGGGAAAACCTGCAGTTTGGGCGTGGGATCCCCGCCCGCCGTTCGGAGGATGTTCTGCAATTACATAAGTATTCTGTCGTCGTTTTCAAGTCTGTTTGACTTTAGAGTCTAGTCTTTGTAAAATAGAGATGTCTTACAAAGACATTTGATTGATAACTTTTTATTTGTGTTTATTTTTTTTATAGTCGAAAGCGCTTTTTTTTTTTTAAAATTCATATTCGTCAAAATTGGGTGAAAAACCTCGAAAATCTTATATTAAAAATTTATGTTTTTTTAAATTTGTTTTTATAGTGACCCTGTGTGGGGTCAGAGTCAAAATGATCTTTTTGTAGCAAGCCCCTTGACTCGTATATTATTCCAGCGGTTTTTGTTCTCTTGTACAGTTTCAAAATTGAGCCCTTTGCTTAGAGGAAGAAGGTTTAATTCTAAATCTGTGGTACGCCAAGTTCTAAGACTGGTAAAAGTTTATCATGAGCCGTGGAGTCATGTTCATTTTTAATTTTAGTTGGCTTAACCAGGCTGCTGTCATTGTTTTAACCCCCCGTTGGTTTTTTTTAGTTTATTTTGATTTTGGGAGGTAGCCGCTTCGCGTGTGGTATTAGCTTGGGGGTTAAACCGCGGAACCCCGCCGATTCTAGTGGGTCGCGCTTTAAACCGTTTTTTCTTTGCCCCCTTGGACGCTATAGTCTCTTATGGCTAGTAGGCGTAATTAAAATTGGTTGCCCCCCCGAGAGAGTGAGCACTCTATGTTTTCTATTGATGCTCCAGAAGTCCAACAGGGAAAAGCCAGCCATTTTACTATATTTTTTGACCCTTTTTTTTACCATCAAAAATGTAATAAAAAAGACCTTTCTATTGTTCTAAAAAGCCCAAAATTCTTAGTTTTGTTTCAAAATGCAAGATTGATTAAATTTAAAGTGAAAAAACCTAGATGTAATAATTTTTAGTTAATTTTCATTATAATTACTTTTGTTTTTTCTAGAAAAAACCGACTGTAGCCGGGGTCCAGCCCAGGTTTTTTTTTTCACTGCAAGACAATCACTTTTTCTATTGATTTAAAAAATTTAAAAACTGTGTTTATTATTCTGTTGTAAACTTAAAATTTAAATTTTCCCGTTGTTATAATAAATCTATTTGGTATTAAATTGTTCAATAAATTTAGATTGTTCTTGTCTTAGTTAAATTCCCCTGTTAAGGTCTTATGTAACAACATTTCTTCAAAAGTTTTTTTTTATTTGTAGTGAATAATATGTTCAATTAAAGTGCTATTTTTATTTTCTAACTTTAGGAAATTGTTTCACCCTCACTCTTAATTTAATTATTTTGGGTTTTTTTTTTTTATGAAACCTTTTATTTGGGGATCACCACTCTCAAGGGCACCAATATTTATTTTTTTTTTTTAAATTTGGGGTTTTTGTTTCATGCACCCGTTTTGGCAAAAAAAAAAACCTTAATTACCTTTTCTTTCTCTAAACCCCCTCGGATAGAGAAGTATTGTGATCGTAAAAAAGTTGACGTTTCATGATCCCTAAACCAAAACGTTGGTTTTCGCTTGCGTTGTTTGTTTTTTGTATGAGCTAAAACCTTTTTTCCCATCGGGCTAAACTTGACTTTTTTGGGGTTTAAATAAGGTCCCCCATAGGGATTTTTGAATTAGATATCCAACCCCCAAAAATTTTTAAAAGGAGTTTTAAAGGGGGTCACCCGCCCGGTGGCGTAGTTGGCTAACGCGCTTGTGTGTTGGCTGAATGCGAGGACGGGGGAACGGGTTCGAATCTCGGTGGGGGGAAATGGGGGTGGCTTTTCCAAATGGTTTCCACTCTCCCTCCACGCAAATGGGTTACTCCCCCTTAAAATTTAAACCCCTTACAATTTAATCCTTAGGAATTAGTACTTAAAGCGTAAACCCGAAGGGGGGAGTAAGACGCGGTGCAAAATTATTTTATTATTACGGAGGTCAAAAAAAGGAAAAAATCGATTTTTTTAAAAAAAAAGCTTTAACGTTTTTTTTCTAAATTTTTTTATATTTACACTCTTAACTTACAAACAAAATAGCTATTTTTTTTACCATGAAAATGACTTTGAGGGTATTTAATAGGAAAAATTTTATTTTGATAAAAACTCCGTAACTTAAGAGATACGAAACAATTATCATTGTTTTGGGGTAGAGCCAAAAATTATTAAAAAAAACCGGCCCGTGGTTTTTTTTGGTCAGTGGCCTGTCTATGAGCCATGAGCCGGTTTTTTTTCCCCGGTGGTTCCTTTTTTTTTCCCGAAAAGGGAATTGCCCAAAAAGGGTTTCGGGGGTTTTTTGTTAGGCTTGAGTTGGTTTAAATTTTTCCCTGGTTCCAACTCTCAAATCCTTCATATCACTCTCTCGTCGGGACATGGAAAAAACCAATCGGAAAGGTGTACGATTAGTACATTCGGGCGTTCACTGGCCGCGGTAATTAGTACTGGACAATTTCCCAAAATGAGCTAGAATGATGTGGTCCAACGTTTCGTATTATTATTACTACTAAGATAAAAAAATTTTAAAATTTTTCATTTTATAAAATACCCTAGTTTTTACAAGCAAACATTATTTTTTTTTTTTGAAGCACTTTTAAATTAAATTGATTGTTAGACAACCCTTCCTTCCCCCTGACAAAAAATGTTAATGTTGTTATGTGAGGAATGCCCCGGGCTCCACGTGGTTGGATTCCCATTAAATGTAGGGGCCTTATTTCACTCACAATCACCCCCCCATTCACATTAGCAAAAAGGTATAAACCCCAAGGGTGTAAGAGCGGTGCTAAAAAAAATAATAAAAATAATAAAATAAAATAATGTTTTTTAGTCTTTGGTGGAAAAAATATTCCTTTTTTAAAAAAATTTTTTTAAATGTTATTTTTTCATTTATGCTTTTTGGGGGAAATGTTCCTGTAATATATACCTAAAAATTTGGTTTTAAATGTTTTGTAACAAAAGTTGTATTTCTTTCAATAAAACTTACGTTTTTTTTTAAAAAGTATATTTTAAAAGGAAACGAGAGGAAATCTATACTATCGTATACCCGTAACATTTATTTTTTGTGCAACCCTTTTTACTACAGTCTAATGTTCATAGGTGACCGTTTTTTAAAAAACTGTAAACACTTGTTGGGCAAGGAGGAAAAAAACATTTATTGTGTTTTTTTTATTGTTTTTGGGAACTTTGGGTGTATTTTAGATGAACTTATAATTAAAATTAAATGGATTTTTTAGAATCCCCAATTTTTATAGATTTTAGCAAATGTTGGGGGGTAAAAGTGGGCTTCCATAAAAATCACTTGAGAAAACGGATGTCTTATGGTGAAAATCTGTATCTTCGCTCGCTCTCTTCTCTCTCGGTTGACTGTTGCAAATCTCCTCTTTTTTTGCTATGTTGGAATCGGTTTTGTGTGGGGGCAAAAAAAGTGCTGGAAAAAATTGAGAAACAGCTTTTCGAAAGGTGTTTATTATTGACAAACGAAAACAAGAGAATAAATTTATTCCCCAATATTAGCCGTGCGTTCCTCAAGATGATATTGTAAGAGTACCCCCTGGGTATCAGACATTAAATGATGGGGTGGAAAGGGGAAAGATGGTAGAATAAAAGGAATTGTACCAAACTTGTGATGAGAGGAGAGAGATAGAGTAGCAACAATTTAGGAAAACATCGCTGTACTTCTATCGGGGTTCTACCCCCCCCCCCTCGTCAAAGAAAAAAAGATTATTTGGTTTTTAGCCCGCGTGTCGTGGGATGCGGGTTTTTAAAGCAAGAACAAATAGCTTAATACCCAGCAATCTTAGTTTACTACAATGTTATCGCGAAAATTTTGGAAAAATGTCCTTTTAAAAGAAAAGATGTTTAGTGATTGTTGGTTTATTCAGGGGGGCTCCCGGGCCCCCAGTTTGGGGGGTTTGCTAAACAATGCACCAACCCTGGATAACGTCCGGGGGTGAAAAAAAAATGTCTTCCCAAAACCCAGCTCTAAACAAAACATACCCGGGGGGCGTAATAGTGGGTTTTGAAAAGCAGAACAATCTTTACTTTTTGTAAAAACTTAAAAAATTTGACGAGGTATAGTTTTTGTGGTGGATAAAAAGTATATAGTACCACTTTTATTTTACTTCAGCTTCTTGAAAAAATTACACCCTTAAATCGTTGATATATCAAGTGTTTTTTATGTAAGGGGATGAAACTTTTTTATATAATATAACTATATAAAATATAAAATAGCTTAAACACGAACAGGACGGTTCTTTATTCATGACGAACAGTTGAGATGCTTACTTGTAAAACATTTTCCCGCTGGGCGCTTTTGTGACACGCCATCTCTTAGAATTGGAGGAAACGTGTCTAATCAGACGTGTGAATGGGGAAGAAAGATGGTTATCATTGAAGAGGTTGTTTTTTTGTTTCCTTTTTAGTGACGGTTCTTCAAAACAAGTCAGAGGGGGTATCTGAAAAATTTTGGGGGGCGTTAACCCCCCCCAGAGCCCCATTTTTAACTTGGTGAAGAATGGAGAGAACGGGAAAACTTGGTGGATCTGCTACGGGTGTACGGCCCAAATTGTGGAGGACAAATAAGGATGTGAAGCAGCGGTTTTGAAACCTAAGAAAATCTTTCGGAGGTTTCCCAAGACGATCGTATCGACCTAAAAAAAAGCAGCCAAAGGCAGGATTAAGCGTATCTTTTCCACGCGTGCACGAGAAAAATCACTGTTGGGGAAAAGCGACTGGCTTATTGTGAAGGGGTTTTCCAATTTTTCACCTTTTAAAACCCCCCCTTTGGACTTTAACAGGTTTATGATGAAGCATGGTCCCTTTTTTAGGTTTTTAATCAAAAAATACCGGGTGTGGCCCCTGATAATCCATAAGAAATCGCATCCAAAAAAAATTGGTATCTGGTGTGCGGTCCCGTCGCCGTTTTTCTTGGGCCAAAACTTTTTTGAAGAAGCTCAATAGTGCCAAATTTTGGGGGAAAACTTTGTAATTTGTGAATCATTTTTTTGGTCGGGGAAATTGCATTGGTTATTCCAACAGGACGGTGCAATTGCCACCCTCTATTAGGAGCATGGAGGAACCTGCAGTTTTTACCCAAACAAATTATCTCAAAAAAATTTTGGCCCCTATTCTCCCGACTGACCCCCGATTTATTCTTTAGGGATTTTTAAAAACCAGTGTTTATGCCAAAAAACCAAAAAGGGCGATTGAGAAATTGAAATTTAACATCGGGAAATTCTGCCCCCAACGCTACATTTAAATTCGCCAATATGGAGCGTCGGGTGAATAGGGGCCATGTGTCTGGACGCTGGCGGTGGGTTCCGCATTTCTTCTATCAGACATTCTTATTTTTTATGGACCAGGGTATGTTTTACATGTAATATTCAAATGTGATTTCCAACATGATTACAGTGTTAAAAAAAAAAGTGTTAGTCCCGTAAAACATCCGTATAAAACCAAAAAAAAAAAATGTTCTTTTAGTTTTTTTTGTAAGCCAATCGTTTAAGTACAATCCCAATGCCGTTTGGGTAGTTACTTCCCCCCCCCACCCTTTCAGTTTTTTCCTTATCACGCCCAAGTTACGTTAGGTTTGGAGTTACTGAGTTTTGGGAATTATTTTCTATCCGCCAGTTACGTTGGTTTGGATTTTTTTTTTTATTTTCCATTTCTATTTTGTATTTAGAGGGTCGCAAAAAAAAAACAATCTACCAGGGCGAAAAATTTACTCGGGCGCCTTGTGTTTTCGCGTTTTTTGCAATAACTATAAAATAGTCAACCTGTCCAAGGTTCGCCATTTGGCCTAGATCAGAAGAAGCAACGTATTTTTGTGTACGTTTCATTCCCCCATCTGCTCGCTAGGAAACTTTTCCCTTCCCCCTTTTTTATTTTTATGGTGAAAATAAAAATGTGTTAAATACTACTTTTTTATATCCGCTTTAAAGTCCCGCGGGAACGAACGTTTCATCAAAAGAAAGTTACCCGTTTTGGGGTGCATGGTAAAAAAAGGGGGTTTGACCTTTACTAGCCTAACACCCACTCTTTGATAATTGGAGCTGGCTTCCCCCTTTCCATTCCCAAATTAAATAGCATTTAAAATCGCATAATACCTTTTCAGTTCATTGTATAGTTCATTTTATTTAATTATTTCAACTAAAAAGTTATTATGAATTTTTTATAAGTCCCAATTTTTTCGTGTACAATTATTGTTAAAACATTAAATCAATTTTTTAAAATTTTAAAAACAGGAAATTAAAGCGTTCAAAATTTAAAAAATAAAACTAAAAATTTGTTTGTCTGTTATCATTACCATAAAATTTTTTCTTTGTGAATCCTAAAAACCTAAATGCCCCCTACAATCCCCCTGGTTTTTCCAAATGGGGCCCCCCACGCTAACTAAAAATAGCCTCACATTCCCCTGGAGGAAAATTAAATGGAACCCTCGGAAAAAAATGGAAATATTCGCGTTTCAAATAAAAATTTTGTTAAAAAGGTGTGAATGCTTTTAGTATGATTTTTGTTTAAAAAAAATAAAATTTTAAAATATTAACATTTTTTTTCTATGCTAAGTTGTTTTGCGAAAGAGTGTGTGTTATTTTCTAATAATTTGGGAATAAAATTCTTTTTTTGGCAGTAAAATAAAATGTATTTAAAAATTATTGAAAGTAAAATCTTTGCACAACTCCTTAGGGGGAAAAAAAGCGTCGGTCCGTGTCGATTGGGGTTTTTTTAAAAAACCTTGGAGGTATTCAAAAAACCCTTTTTTCCGGAAAAATTGGTAGGCTCTTTCGCTTATTGTAGAAATTCTGGTGTATATAATCAGCGGTTCAGAAAGTGCCGTTAAATACATAGAATAAATAATTTTAGTAGAATTCAGCTATATAAGTTTTTTTTAACCAAACCTTATACTTGTTCAGGTTTGCATGATTACTTTAAGGGGGGGGGAGGGATGAGGAAAGAACCTTTTTTTTAGGTAAATTTCATCTTTGCGGGGGGAGGTGGGGGAAACCAATTATTGAAACCCCCTTAGTAACCCCAATGGGGTTTTTAATCGAAAACCCCCTTAGCAGGCCCCTCTAACGTAGATTAAGCCTTTGACCCCCTTTGGCCACCGAAGCAAAATTTATATAATTTATTTTAAAACCCCCATTGTCATTCAAAAAGGAAATTTTTAAAAAAAACAAATTGTTTGCAGTCAAAGTTGGGAAAAATTTTCCCTTTTTTTTTTTGGTAGTGACAATATCTATAAAAATTCAGCTGAAAATTTATGACTTTTTACGGGTCTATATGAATCGTGAACATTTTTTTTGGAACTTTTTAATGTCAAATGTTCCCCTTTCCAAAAAAAATAGGATTATAGTTTTTTTTTTAATCATACGATTGTGTGAGTGTACTATGTTTGGTTTTTCCTAAAAGGGTTTCCCTTTCACTTTTTCCCAATGCGGGTAATTTTTCTAAATTTTTACTTTCCCCTCCCTATTCCACTAACGTAATTTATGCGTTCAAACTGAACGGGAACAAAAAAATTTTGGTGGAAAAAAAAAAATTAAATTTTTTTCAATCTTATTTTAATATTTTTTAATCCAATATTTTTTCTACTCACCGTGAATTTGTCACTTTTTCAAAAAAATTCTTTATCTGGGGAACACAGTTCCCTTTTTGACCCACCTTTTCCTCTGACAAGCAAAAAGATTGAAACCGTCAAATAAATTGGACGTCATCTCGTGCGAGCAGAGACCGTGTCACAGTCGAAAAAAGTCATTTCGTCTAAGGGGCGTTTTTAATATGCAAACAAAAAGTGTTGCTTTTTGGGGCTATGCAAATTTGTCGTAAAACATATAAAAAGTAAAAATTCCTGAAAACAAATCGCAGTTGTTGTATGGTCCTCTATCGGCTCCAGTCATGTTGTTTTGTTAAAAAAATTTAAGGGCTAAAAACGTTTTTAATTGGCCCCTTTTTTCGTGTAATGTTAAAAAAAAATTGCTCCTCAAGCACCGTTTTATTATTAGTCAGTTTTTTATTTCCCGTAAAAATTTTAAAAAAAAAAAATTTTTTTTTTTTTTGCTTTTTCCCTTCAATTTAAAAGCGTGTGGCCAACTGGGTTTCCCGGGTATTTTTTCCAAACTATTAAAACCCCCCGGTCATAGGGGTTGGTTATTAAGTTAGTTGGTTTAAGGTTTCCCCCTTTTTCACAACCCCCTTATATCACATACCTCACTCTCGGGAATTGGAAAAGCCCCACGGAAAAAGGGTGTCGGGAAGTTGCTCTGGGCAACAGGGCTTAGTACTGGATAATCTTTCCTTACGGGATACGAGTGATGCGGTCAAAAGCGTAATTTATAAAAACCTATTACATTTGAAAACTTTTTTTTTATTTTTTTTTTTATTACACCGCGTTTATACCCGTTGGGGGGTTTTGCATTTTCGCTAATGTGTAATGGTAGGGTGATTGTGAGATGAAAGAAGGACCTAGTTTAGTGGAATCAACCATGGTGGAGGCCTGGCATTCCCCACATTACAAGATGTCTTGTCAGGGTGAAGGAAGGGTTTGGTAATCAAATAAATCTTTTCCCGGGCCGGATTAACCGGCCCCAGCACAGAAGTCTGGCCCCCCCCACTCTATAATTAATTAATGTGCTAGGATGAGTATGGTTGAATTTAGGGGAAAAAGTGTAGCCCCTATTGCGTGGAGGGGGGGGGGGGAAAACCATTTAGAAAAATAAAAACCAGTACACTCGACCGAGATTCGAGCCCCAATCTCTGTCATCCCCTGTCATCGGCAGTATAATCTATTACGAGGTGGAGCCTTGGCTTAGGGGTTAGTTCAATATTAACATTCAAACAAATACAGCTTTGGTTGAAAATTACACAGTGTGTGTAAATATAGAGAATACCAAACTTTAATGAACGTTATTATTTTTAACGTTAGGGTTTAAAATTTAATTTGATAAGTTTGTTTTAATTTTACTTTTACAAATATACACACATATTGCCCTTAATTTCCCCCCCAACCTTCATCTCCAAAAATTAATTTTATTACACCATCCTACCTTACCCTCCCTCCGTCTCCCGCCCCCCACCCCACACACAAATACACAAGAGTTTTCATGTCGTTTTTGGGAGGTGAGAAAGAAACTTTTTATGCCCAATAAACTGGGTGACCTAATTAATTATTTATTATTAATTTTGGCCTCTCATTAATGCCTAATTATATTATTAAATGATGGAGCCTAATTCTAGATTTTTTATACTTAGTTCAAATTAAAAATAATATTTCAGCTAAATCACACCCAGATTTAAATAGGTTTAACATCTTTATCAATCAAAAAAGTAATAAAAATATATACTAATTTTTAGTGAGTAAAATTATTTTTTTTCTTGAAACTTTAACAGACTCGGTGATATCCGCACCGGTGGGGGACGTGGATTAGGAGGCCGCACCACCTGGCTAGTATCTTTGGTTGCAAATGCCAGTCGATCTCTCGCAAGCTAGAGGGATGCTAGATCAAGGTAACGTATTAGTACTGCCGTACACTGGCTCCAAATGCCAGCCGCTCCGTCTCGCAGGAATCTTGAACCTCAAACGACTACTTTTGCCAGGTGCGAGACGTTCGTGTACGTACTGCACTGCTTCTTCAGAAGGATTGCTACGGATGGAATATAACAGGTGGTGTGGGTGGCAGTTCCAAAAAAATTTCACCTGAATCTTCTAAGAAAAATATGTTCAAGCTCACAATTACCATCTGAAATCTGATAGAAAGGTTTCAACTCTCAATTGCCTCTGAAATCTGCTAGAAGGTTCAACTCCAATTACCATCTGAAATCTGCTAGAGTGTCAACCGGATTGCCATCTGGAATCTGCTAAAAAAGCGTCCAACTCGCAATTGCCATCTGGAATCTCTAGAAGCGATCAACTCGAATTCCATCTGGAATCTGCTAGAAGCGATTATCCCTAAAATGTTAGAAAGTGGCAGCTCCACTAAAAAGTCAGGCCAATCTAGTTGGCTTGCCCGTGACAAGGGCATAAGGTTCGAATCTCAGTCGGAGTATTGAGGGGATTTTTACTAAATAATGTTTCTTTCCTCTACGCAAACAGTGGTACATCTCCTTTACATTAACTTACCCTGCCCTATGGTGTGACAAAGCAGATATCCGGCCGGGTGTAAGACAGGGTGAATAAACGAGACTTGATGAATTATTGTCTAGTTAAAAATCACCAATCGTATCTTACCTAAACGTTGACAAACCTAAGTAATCTAAAAGATGTGTAAAATCAAGGTTTACTCAAGAGAAGAGCGCGTCAAGCCACGTGGCTCTATATTTTTTCCCGATAGGTACATCGCGTTCCTTGGCCGAGCGGTTATTGGTTTGATTGTAAGCTAAGGCGGGGGGGCTTTTCGCCGTTGCCCTAGCAAAACCGCCGTGAGTAAGAATTGTTGACCTTTCCTTTCCCCCTTATTTTTCACTTGTTCCGTGTATAAACATGGGCACCAATGCCAGCCAGAAAAGTTCTTGTGTGCGTCTTTTATCGTTCAAAGTCTAAATTCTGAGTTGATAAAGCACAAACTTCCCTCCCCCGTCTGATGATGATCAGCCGGGATTTGTATTCTTTTTAAGCTTCTGTATAAAAGACAGGCAAATTTAATTGAAATTAATGCCTAACATAATTTCGTAAGTTCTGCAAGCGTTAGCGTCTATTCAATAAACGATCAACATGGGACGAGGTCGAAATATCGTGGCCTGTCGCGTCCCCAAGAATTTCATTGAACAACGTATCTGACCTTTCGACGCGCATTTCACGGAAGGAGGCAGCCCTAGGTTGAGTATGCGGTCGTACTAAGACGGCAGTGCCGTCCCGTGGGAAAGTTCTCATTTAAACCCGTGTACTTCGATAATAAAAAGCACTGTGCCATCCCGGCGACGGGGAACAACCGTCATGGTTATGAAAGCCTCCCTATGGCCGTCGTTTGTCCCGGGAGAGGCTCAATGATCATTGAAATTTGTGTGTGGGTTTGACCTTATACACGGTGTTAAATTTCCTACTTAGGGCAGGGCGTGTAACATTAGTTAGTGTGTTGTCCTAAGTTAAGTTGTTTGTGGTCAAGTGTTATATAGTTGGCAAATGCTATTCGCTCTGGACTCCGGGTATACGCTTTGTAGGATGATTACACTAATGTTTTGGTATGGAGGAAGGTTGAGGTAGGGAAATGTACCCAATTTTGCGTGGGAGAGAATGTAAAACCAGATAAGGAGAAGCACCCTCGAACACCAATCGGGATAAAAATCACAAACTTTTTATCGTCGAAAAAGTTCAGCCTATTAGGATAGTGAGTCATAGAACGCTCTACCCCAGATGCGTGTCATAATATAGTAGCACCAAGCTGGGACGAGGTGGAAAACGTTTGGTAACGTCCCCATTGTTGCTTATGAAGCAAAACCGAGCGTGCAGAACGTGGTGCCGTTTGTTGGTTGAAGCCAAAAATATTTATCAACGAAAATGACCAATTCGTTCACAAAGAAAAAAAGAGAGAAAAGAATACTTAACCATAGCATTAGGTAGTGGGAACACTTTACACAAAAATTGAGAAAAATAACAGCTTTTTGCTTATAGTAAGAAATTATTGGTTTTATAAAAATATATTTAAAAAAATTTTGTGTCTTTAATATCACTACAACTTTACAATGATAAATTATTTGTTATCAAAGAGTTGCGAAAAAAAAAATTACGGAAATTAAAAAAAATCCTATATAAAGTCCCCAAAATAGCTTTCATGAGAAAATGAGAAATTTCCCTCTTGTTTATTTATAAAACAATGTATAAATAAAAAATTTAATCAAGATTGTTTGAGCGAATTTCGAGGGAAAATCAATTTTTTTTCATTTTGCCTGCAGTAAATATTTCTTTAACTTGGGTGAATTTTAATTCCAAAAAAACACTTGGGGGGGCCCTAGACACCAGGTTTTAACCAAATCGTAAAATAGTTTCGGCTTAGCCGAGGTAAGCGACGGCATCGCGGAAAAGCACTTTTTCGGTTTCAGAATGTCATGAAACATCAATATTTATCAAAATCTCGAGTAAAGGGGTGTTTACACTATGCAAAAAGTTGTAAAAACATTGTGTTTTGAAACAATTATTGTACAACTTGTTGGTATTTCAATTGGAAATGGTTTTAAAACATTGATGTTTTTTTACAACATATTTAGTATTTTACAACGTGTAGGCATTGTGCGTTTCCAGTGGAGGTAAAGATCAAAGAAAACTTTTGTTTCCTGAATGTTGTAACTGTTGAACAAGTTGACTTCACTGTTCCCCGCTTTTGAAATTAAAGTGGAAAAGCAGAGACAAAAATAATAAAATAATTTATTTCACAATTTAACAGGAAAATGAGAAACTGACTTAAACTGGAAAAGGGTGCTTGAGGAGCAAATAAATGGATTTTTTTTACATTTTATGCAAAGATGGCCGAACCCAAAACAGTTTTCTAACCCTTTTATTTTTCTTTATCAAAACAACACAAGCTGCGCTACACATATATATTACACACAACATATATATTCACATCTAAACTCCATAATGCAGACTGACTGCAACTTGTTTACAGGAACTTTTGACGTTTTTAGATGTTTTACAACAAATGTTTCATATCACCCAATGCAACAAGTTACAGAACAATATTGTTTAACAACATGGTTGTTGCATAGTGTAAACGCCCCTGACCACAAGGGCCATAGAGGACCACGTTTCAGAAAGTTTAATTTGTCATCATCTTATATAGAAAATCTTAATTGTAGAATCGTTATTATAACAAAAATCAAATTTAGATTACATACATAAAATTTGACTTATGCTAAATATTTTTACAAAAAAAATTGAAACTTTTATGGTTGCATCAAATTTATGTGTGTTTTTAGATCCTTGTTGAAGTCACGTTCAAAATAGAAGCAAATACGTATCAGTAAATGTGATCTATCGATTGTTTGTTCCTAGTAGATGACAAATACGTACGGTAAATGTGATCGCTCGGGTTTTTGTTCTTTTAGATGACAGTACGTATCAGTAATGTGATCTCTCGGGTGTTTGTTCCTTTTAGATGGCAAATACGTATCAGTAAATGTGATCTATCGATTGTTTGTTCCTTTTAGATGACAAATACGTATCAGTAAATGTGATCTATCGATTGTTTGTTCCTTTTAGTGACAAATTATACGTATCGGTAAATGTGATCTCTCGGGTGTTTGTTCTTTAGGTGGACAAATACGTATCAGTAAATGTGATCTATCGATTGTTTGTTCCTAGTAGATGACAAATACGTACGGTAAATGTGATCGCTCGGGTTTTTGTTCCTTTTAGTTGACAGATACGTATCAGTAATGTGATTCTTCGGGTGTTTGTTCCTTTTAGATGGCAAATACGTATCAGTAAATGTGATCTATCGATTGTTTGTTCCTTTTAGATGACAAATACGTATCAGTAAATGTGATCTATCGATTGTTTGTTCCTTTTAGATGACAAATACGTATCAGTAAATGTGATCTCTCGGGTGTTTGTTCCTTTTAGGTGACTAAATACGTATCAGTAAATGTGATCTATCGATTGTTTGTTCCTTTTAGATGACAAATACGTTCAGTAAATGTGATCTATCGATTGTTTGTTCCTTTTAATGACAAATACGTATCAGTAAATGTGATCTCTCGGGTTGTTTGTTCCTTTTAGGTGACAAATACGTATCAGTAAATGTGATCTATCGATTGTTTGTTCCTAGTGGATGACAAATACGTACGGTAAATGTGATCGCTCGGTTTTTTGTTCCTTTTAGATGACAGATACGTATCAGTAAATGTGATCTCTCGGGTGTTTGTTCCTTTTAGATGGCAAATACGTTATCAGTAAATGTGATCTATCGATTGTTTGTTCCTTTTAGATGACAAATACGTATCAGTAAAATGTGATCTATCGATTGTTTGTTCCTTTTAGATGACAAAATACGTATCAGTAAATGTGATCTCTCGGGTGTTTTGTTCCTTTTAGGTGACAAATACGTATCAGTAAATGTGATCTATCGATTGTTTGTTCCTTTTAGATGACAATTACGTATCAGTAATGTGATCTCTCGGGTTTTTGTTCCTTTTAGATGACAAATACGTATCAGTAAATGTGATCTCTCGAGTGTTTGTTCCTTTTAGATGGCAAATACGTATCAGTAAATGTGATCTCTCGGGTGTTTGTTCCTTTTAGATGACAACTACGTATCAGTAAATGTGATCTCTCGGGTGTTTGTTCCTTTTAGATGACAAATACGTATCAGTAAATGTGATTTATCGATTGTTTGATCCTTTTAGATGACAAACTACGTATCAGTAAATGTGATCTCTCGGGTGTTTGTTCCTTTTAGATGACAAATACGTATCAGTAAATGTGATCTATCGATTGTTTGTTCCTTTTAGATGACAAAATACGTATCAGTAAATGTGATCTATCGATTGTTTGTTCCTTTTAGATGACAAATTACGTATCAGTAAATGTTATTAGCTCTGGTGTTTAGTGAGAGAAAACATACTTCCAACCTCACTTACTAGATTTCACCAATTAATGACCAATATCCAAATGTAATGATATCAAACGTTGTACTCCTACAACTTTTATGTAGGTTAATCAATAGGTCCGCCGGCCGCACATAATCATGAATCGGGCCACATGAGGCCCACGGGCTGCAAGTTTGACACTTCTGCTCTAAGGGAATGTAGGCTTATTTTACAGAAGTATTACCAATCTTGTATGTATGGAAGTTCTGACTAGTGACTATAATAACTTATTATAAAAAGTGGCAACACTGATTGGTTGGTTTAATCAGAATTTACATTACTTTTTCTTAACTATTCAGTCATTTGTAATGGAAGAAGGATGTGAGGGTGAATAATATTCAATGGATTTGCCTCAAATATACGTATATACGGACGGTCCATTTTGTTTTTGCACATTCACGAGCCCTCCTTTCAATTTGATTCGCACGTGCGTCTTGCTGCCCGCTTGTCTCTAGTGTTCAAATAATGCAACTCAAGTGCTTTGCTATTTTTAGTAACTTTTCCTTAGAGATGGAATTTGATGCAGAAAGTCTAAATTTATTTACACTCCAATTTTCATAAGAAGGGACTTTTAGAAACTACAAACATATTTTTTGAGGCCAAAATTCGTAACATTTTACTGTTTTATTAGTTTAGGATTTGAATTTTTTTTATCAAAAATGACAAATTTTGATCACATGATGATTTATGAATACGTGGAAGCATTATCTAGTAAATTGTCTATCTCTCAGTAGATAAGTTCCTTCATATAAGTATTATACTGTAAACCAACTGTCCCATGTGTATAGTTGGTATTATATTTTGAAGTAACATCACAATAGAGAAGTAATATAATTTATTCACGACCTAATATATCCTTACGCCAAAAGCTGACATCTATCACTTTGGACAACTGCAATGAAAACAGATGGTAATATATGAATGTGATAGTTAACCACAGTAGTTTAGGCCAATATTATTATTATATATTAATTTGAGGTCCGACACAAAGCTTATTTATAGTTTTATTACTCTTTAAAAAATATTATTCACGGACCTTCCACAAAAGGTCTAATGAAAATAGCTTCAAAATAGTGATCGACGAATTTAAACCACGTGGTTGAACATGAAGGAAACAAGTCTTTTTACAATCCATGTAGTGGATAAAAATTTTATTCAGTTAAATATTCAAAATACAATAAAATAATCATTAAATAATTTATTATATATAAACAAATTACAAGCATTTTCTCTTTTCTAAGTAAATACGATGCCTGTATTAAAAGGTATGTATGTATGTATGCCCTATATTACACATAGTCAATAACGTTCCAAAACAAAGAATAAGTATTTTTAATTATGTTTAAAATATTGTTTCAAGTTGGATAAAAAGAAATTATTAAAAGTCATGTAATAGTATGAAAAAACAAGTTTACGTTATTTTAAATGTAGAATATAACAGGTAATCAAAACACTTAGTATTCATAATAAAACAGTGATCTTTTACAAGTGTTGGCAACCCAAAACCTAAACGTATGATTGTTTAACTGCCATCCAGGTAAAAACCTATCGTGAACAGATAAAATAGTGAAATAAATGAAGGCAACAAAGAATTACACAACACGAACTGTTTGCTAGTGCGGGGACTTGTTCTTTGAAGTAAATAAAAATTTGCTAATCTCTTAAATTATTATTATTATTATTCTTAGCACCGCGTCTTACTACCCGTTCGGGTTATACGCACTTACGCTAATGTTTAATGGTAGGGTGATTGTGAGATTGAAATGGAGGACCTACAGTTTAACGTGGAATCCGAACCACGGTGGAGGCCTGGCATTCCACACATTCACAAGTTGTCTTGTCAGAGGTGAAGGAAGGGGTTTGGTAATCAGATAAATTTGTGCCGGGACCGAGGATTGAACTAATCTCTTAAAGAAGTGGTCACTAACCTCTATGTTTCCAAGAGAGTATCTGAAAATTTTAAACTTTTTCGCGTGTTTCGCATGTATATATAGTTTATTTTCACATATAGGTAGGTTAGTATACATAATTTATTTTAGCAATACATTAAGTCACACTACCTTACAAATAAGATATTATTTAATGAAAAAATTAAGAAAAAGTATGTTTATATTAAATTTTCATTGTAATGGTTGTACATGCATTTCACTGATTAACTTTTTTAAAGTCCAGATTATAATTTGACACTGCAGTTCAGAGATTAGAATCTGAAAGGCGAATTATATATTGTAACGTTATTTGCCGCCCTATCATGTATTTCCCTATATTTTTCTATTTTTTGTAAATAGTTTCCAATTTATTTTCGTTTGAAATTATGCACTTCAAAGTTCGGCCGCAGCGTAAACACGCTGTGTTACCGGCCTGACAATTAATACTATTTACATCCATTCAACCAAATAAAAGGACCAAAGGAACAACGTATAAAATTGTTTTAAATAATTTAAGTAAGGAATTTTGACCTAAGGAAGAACACTTGCCTTTTATTAAACATATTAATTATTCTTCAAAGAAGTTTGTTGCCTCTATCTATTTTCAATCTCGGCCATGATTTATTTCAAACGCATGCGCAGATCTGTCGATCAAGTGAGCGGCGGGTCTCGCGATTGTAAAATAAATAAGAAAGAAAAGGATGTGATGTAAATACCTCCAAACTAGCGAGCATTTTAATTCTGACAGATATAAATAAACATTTAATTCCTTAACGTTTCTTAAGGAAACATTGTTCATATTCATTGTCATACATTTCAATCTTTATATTGTATTTGCATTTTATTTTATATTCATCTCTAGTCCCTAGTCAATATTTTTTCTTTTGTTTTAATATATTAGTTTTCTCTTTGGATTCGTAAGAAAATAGAACGTTTTTAAATTTGATTCTTGGAATACTTTCTGAAGAAGATTAGTGTCTTCTTCCTCGGTGTTATTTTGACATGGAGAAAAATTTGTGTAGCTCCTAACTAAATTTATTTCTAAAGTGGAGCAATGGCTTGAAAGTAAAGTGCAAGTACACAAATGGAAAGTTAAAAGTGTATGGGCAAGAACTAGAGGTTGTTTATTCCGTTAAATTGTGGACGAGGGGGAATTAATAAAAGGAAACAAATTTAGAAATTCGTGCTGTTTCAACATGGACAAATTCATAGGTGAGATCAAACCAAATCTTCAAATTTAAATTTATATTTTCTCTTTTATCAAGAAACCAGGATTTATGTAAAAACTTTCAGAAAAAGACTAAATATATAGATTCTTTATCTATTCCAGAGAATTAATTAATATGTATAAATATTAATTATATTGATTTTTTCCCCTTCTCTTTACTCAACAATACTACTTTTTTTTTGTCTTACTCAAAACTATAATTTTACATTATATAAGTTCAGCCTATATTATATTTCCTTTACTCAAGTATTTTATGTTCTAAACTCCTAAATCTAAACAATCTTTGGAGAGTGTTATTTTAATTGATTATATTTTGTTTGAGAATATATGTAATACTATATGTTATTTTTTTATTTTGTCAGATTATAATTATACTTATTTGGAATTCCATAGGTAGGATTGGGATGTGGTAAATAAAATAAACAATAATAAACCCACAAAAGTTCAATAATTGGCTTTTTATATTTTTTTATTTGTGGTATAAATTAGTACATTTTATTTCAACTATCCATTTTATTTAGATTGTTCATGTTTTATTTCAAGTATTCTGTAAACTCCTGTAGATATTTACAAAACACCATTGTTGTAGGTAAGGTAGTGTCATTATCATTAACATTGTAATATCCGGGGGGGAAAAGGTTCTCGAGCACACCCAGTGGTCTCGAATATTAAGAGTCATCGTGCTTCCGTCAAGGTTATCCGAGGTAAAGGTTTATTATTATTATTATTATTATTATTATTATTATTATTATTATTAGCACCGCGTCTTACTACCCGTTCGGGTTATACGCACTTACGCTTATGTGTAATGGTAGGGTGATTGTGAGATGAAATGAAGGACCTACAGTTTAACGTGGAATCCGAACCACGGTGGTGGCCTGGCGTTTCCCACATTCACAAGATGTCTTGCCAGAGGTGAAGGAAGGGTTTGGTAATCAGATAAATCTTTGCCGGGACCGAGGATTGAACCCCGGCCGCCAGCTTAGAAGTCTGACACCTTACCCTTAGACCACCAAGTCACCTTTTTTATTATTATTTTCTCCTAGATGCTAGGAGTGGTGCCCAATAAACACATAATTGTATTCATCTCAACTTTATGCAAACATATTTGGTAAACACCTACACAGATATTATAATAATATATATAATATTTATTATTTTTTTTCGCAATATTTTGTTTTCACAAGTTTCACTATGAAGAATGTTGATTTTCACAGATAAGATGATCCAAAATATGATTTAATCTTCATCGCAAAGATAACGCTCAAAGGACATTTTGTACTATCTACTAGTTTCCATGAATTTTTGTTTGTATGGTAAGCCTTGAGGGATAAATTATAGCCTAATTCATAAATCTCTAATTCCAATTCTTCAAGATTTGTTTCGTACATTTTATTAATATATTTGGCAATAATAGGCTTAATGATATCCACGCTATATTAAATGGATTTAAAAAAATATGATTGGCTGAATTTTACTAAATTGTGCAGATCTTTGATTGAATGAATACATCGCCCAACTTTTCTATGTGTCCACCAAATAATTTTCAAAACATGTTTTTTTCAATTCTTGACATGTTTGGAAAATGTGTCAATATAATTTTGTCTAGTTCTTATTTTAAATGGGAACTCAATGTCAATATAAATATCTTGGTGAGTGCATTAAAAAGGACCGGTGGGTGCAGGGTTGGCAACCCTGTCTTAAGGGGGAGGGGGCTAGTGAGCGTGAGTTTAGGACATTATTTTTGAAGTTTTTATAGCATAAACATTTTTTTGGCTAAGATAAATCAAATATTTATTCTATAGAAACAGAGTTTAATTTTCTGCCCATGCTAAACTCAACAGTTGTTGAATATCTGTCAAAGATATCTAGGAATTTAATGATAACTTTTTATTTTAATTTAAAAAGTTTGTCACCAAATGCCACTATGCTCATGATATACATTTAATAATTGTTGGGATTAGTGTGTGCATAAAACTAAACTCTATGTTTCTATAAAAGAAATATTTGATTTATATCGGCCAAAAAATTCTTATGCTATAAAAACTACAAAATGAATGCACTAAACTCGCGCGTCACTAGCCCCCCATCTTAAGTTTTCTGGATAGTTTATTTACTTTATTTGCCTCATACAGCATACTGTTGACTAAAGCAGTAAAATACCCCACTGTAGACAAGACTATCTTATCTATGAGACATGTTAGAATAGTCAGCTGATTACATGTGAGTCACGGACAATAAGATAATAACGATGGAAATTATTCCTCTTTGGGACAGCTGTGTACCTTATATTATCACTGGCCGAAACAATTCAATATTCTTGGACATGTTTTGCTTGGTTTGTTGGAGTTGTGATAAGGAAAAACACTAGTAATTTTGTGAACAAGAGACCCGGCATTATTTGAATAATAATATCATGTTCTTATCTTTAATAGTTTTATATATTTTCTCTTTGAATTTCAAGATGAAATATATCTTTTATTTCTCATTGTATTTGAAGTTGAGAGTTTTCTTTGTTGATAAATATATTAAATAAAATACTATATTCATAAGAGTGTTATATTCATAGAACGTAACGGTAAGTTAGCGTGGTAAGACGTCAGTCTCGCAATATATGTCAAAATGTAAATAAAAAATGCCAGAGGTACTCTACCGATTGCCTAGGAAAATCCTAATTACTTGAGGTGAGCTATTAAATATAGAACCTTTTGTGTAACCACCTTATTTAAATGGACAACCAGATTGAAAAACTATGTACAGTACATACATATTTTGGACTCAGTTCAAAGAAATTCCCTGCCAAATTTTGTTAGAATGGGTCCACGCATTTAACGGTTATCTTGGAACAAACAGACATACATATTTTTGAGTGGTCGTCGTCTTGAAACGGATAACCAGATCGAAAAACCATGTAAATGCATTGTTTGGCTTTGGTTCAAATAATTTCCCTGCCAAGTTTCGTTAAAGTTGGTCTACTCATTTGACAGTTTTCGCGTGGCAAATATTTGGACAGATGAAATGACAAATGCTAAAAAAAAAAAAATCTTCTTTTTATGGGAGTATTTACCATGAACCACCATGGGATGGACACCTCACACTTCCCCCGCACTCCCCTAAAAACAATCTAGGTGTGTTCTTGAGGATATGGGCTAATTCTACACCTCCCTAATCCCCACTAAACTAAAGGAGCCCCCATTTAGTTACTAACACTCTGTAACGCACTTATAGTATGTTCAAAATTTCTTGTGCCTTGGCCGAGTTCGTATCACGCTAGTACTAAGTAATTTCAACCTTACAGGGAATCGAACTAGCAAAATTACTAGAGCTGATTAATTTACGCAATCATTGCTCAGTCATAGCACTTTAGCATTCTTTACTACGACACGGAGTCGATGATAAGTAAAATATATTTAAAACCATTAAAGTTAATGAACTTTTGTGTTCCCAATGCCACAAAGTAAGTAAGTAGTTGATACCCAACAGCCTCTGTGGTATAGTGGTCAGATTTACTGACTTCAGGTCCTGAAGACCTGGGTTCGATCCCCAGTTCTTCCAATTCTGTCTGCGAAGCAGTGGGTCTGAAATGGAACCAAAATCAACCTCATGAGGACAAATGAGGAGATAATTGAATGAATAAGTAGCGCTTCAGTCTAGAAAACTGAGATAGAAGGTGGGAGGGTTCGTTGTGCTGACCACATGACACCCTCAACCCGAAAATATTGGCACTATCTTCGCCAACATACTGCAACCTTCGACTGGTATAGCTGCTTGCAGGCTGACACCATGGAGATATTACTCAAGTTAAAATCTACCAATAGGATAAAAGATTATTCCCAAAAATATTTATTTCTGGAAAATTGTGTAAATTCTATAGATGTTTGAAAACTGTAAACACCGTATTAAATAAGATACCCACTTCAGTGGCCGAGTGGTCTTAAGGCGTCACTCCAGTGGTAAATTGGCCTGCTGATAGCGGAGCGCTTGGGGTTCAAATCCTGGTCGGGTCTACTGAGGGTAGTTTTTTCTAAATTGTTTCCCCATCTTCCAAAATAAAAGTGCTGGTAGATAACCTCTCAAATGCTTCCTTCCTCATTACTACCTAATTAGATTATCATATATGCGTATAACATGAACAGGTAGTATGACGCGGTGATATCAGTAATCAAAATAACAGATAGATTTATAGTCAAAATTGTTCTAGTCTTCGAAATGAAACTGCTTTTAAAATATTTTATTGCCTCTTTAAACTTTAAAGTTTAAAAATTAATAAAGCACAGTGGCCAAATTTAGCATATTAAATTTTAGTTATTTTTTATTTTACCAGCTTACCAATAAACTCAAATAAATTGTACGACCAAATCGTAAGCTACATACTCTCTCGTATAGGTTATTGTAGTTAGTGTCAAAATCTTCAAAAATAAGTTATCTCTAATTTTACCTTAAATAATTTTTTCTCTGATAAATAAGTATACAGTATTATTTATCACTACCCTCCCAGATATTTATTTAATAAAAATAGTTCAAGACTTTTTTAAAAAGATTATTTATAAAGAAATGACCTTAGTTCGTTTCTACTCTGCTCAATAACATGACCCGTCTGCTAGGCCTTGTATCTAAGGCCCATAGTTTTTATTGCAAGGGGGCTATTCTTAAATCACGTAAGGCTTTTTTACATTACTTTAGATCCTCCCTCCCCTCGCGTTAGCTCCATCCCACCTCTCTAGCTTACGTAATTTTTAAAGATTTGGTAAGTCATGTTATTTTAATCGTTTAATTATTGTAGACATGAGGATTTGGCAATATCCCACTTTGGTGGCCACATGATCCAAGGCGTCACTATCGCAATAGACTAGTCTGCCAATGACTGGTAGATCGTGGCTCAATCATGATCGGGTGATATTTCCTAAATATCTTCCCACTTTCTCTCCGCGCGAATGCGGGTACACTTCCTCTAAATTGAAGCGTATTCATCCCTAACCCACTGGCGTAATTAGTTCATACCTAAACAGGCAGAATTAATTAAGGAAATGTACCCACATTTTCGTGGGAGAGTAGAAGGAAACGATTGAATAAGATCTCGAAATACCCTCAGCAGGGATTTGAATCCCCAGATAGAAGCGTCTAGCTGGCTGGGATGGCTAGGCTAACTTTTCTGCTCGAGAGTGTGATGATTGTATCTTGACGTTTTATCTCCCCACGTTTAGTCACCTACACACTTTAAGGTCCTGCACTATACTTCTTATCTCTATCAGTTCTAGGAAAAGTTTGCTAGCGGTCTTTACTGATTACCGGTCGCGGTCAGCCAACCTACCATTTCTTTAGACAAACCAGTAATGCTGCCAAGTGCCAACCTGATGTCTGGAATCCACCAGTATGTATAACGTTAGTAACGCCATCTATTTTGAGAGCTGAAAGCTCAACCCACCGCCAGAGAGGGTAGTCAGGGTCTTAAGAGTCCAAGTTTCTCCTCCATGCATCCCAATGCTCCAAATGTAGAATTTCATCAGTTTCTTCCTCAGCTACAAACGCAAATTGTTGGTCAGCAGTAGTTTTGCGTATAACCCGCACGGGTAGTAAGACGCGGTGCTAATAATAATAATAATAATAATAATAATAATAATAATAATAATAATAATAATAATAATAATTGGTCAACAGTAACCTATTCCTGTTGAAAGCTTCTTTGCAAACTGCACTGGAAGCACTTCTCAGCAGCGATGAGACTGTTTTCGAATAACTTATGACGACACATCCACCCGAACGTGTAAGCGAAACAAATCAAACATGTTTGTTTTCGAGAAATATTGGACTTTGAACATCAGCAAGCTGTTCTCTCTCTAACTCATGCCTGCGGTGCAATTGATTCAATGCGTTTGTTTTTCACGCTCACAAGCTCAGACTATGTCGAAGGTTATAATCTAGTCAGGTGTTCTGTGGGTAGGCTTTCTAAGTGGTTTCCCATCCTCAAATACAGGTACATTTCCTCTTAAATTCTACTTTCCTCAAACCAACCCCACTAGCGTGATTACTAATAGGGTATAGCGCGAACCGGTATGAAGACGCGGTTAAGAATAACCATCAACTTACTAATACCCGCTTCGGTGGCCAAATGGTCTAACGCGCGACTCTCGCATTAGATTAGAACACCGATTACGAAGAGATCGAGGTTTAAATCTCGGTCGGGTGTACTGAGGGTGGTTTTCCCCAAAATTGTTTCCGATTTACCTCCACGCAAATGTGGGTACAGTTCCTATAAATATAACTATCCTAATTCCTAAGAAATCATTAGCGTAATTAGTACATAACCGTTTAACCCGAACGGTTAGTAAGACACGGTGATAAAAAAAAACCTTACTATTCCAATATTTGAGTGTTTTTGAACGCTAGTGTAGTGCTTGTGTTGAAATGTGCTGTCATTTTCCCAATAATTTACGTCAGAGGATAAGTGGAGCGTCTTGCACTAAATTAGCATTCAAACAACAAGATTTTGGCCCCCACCACGTCTTAGCACCCGGGATTTGACCCCCGATCAATCCACTGGCAATTCAGTCCAACATGATAGTGGCATTTTAGACCATTCGATGACCACCAAAGCGTGTGAGCAACTCGCATCTTCGTTCTTCCATGCCTTTTCTAATTACAAACGCATGGTTAATAATTCGTTACTGTGAAAGGAGAAGTATTCTTTTTATCAATCATAAATGTTCTGGGTTGCACCAGAATTCGAACCTGGATTCTTAGCTTAGCAGGCAGGGACGCTACTCATAAGGCGCTGAACAATGCTAAAGGGCAAACAATGAACTCTAAACTTTAGCTAATAGTTCAAATTGGTTGTAATTATTATTTGAAGAATCGAGTTCCCTAAGCCTACCTTGCATTGTTACACTATGGTAGCTAATAAGATAGGCTCAAGGTGTAATACGTTAAAATAAGATCGTTGTCTTTCAGGGTAAACGAAGTGTAGCTTAAGGGCTTACCTCAGTCTACGGATAGACACATAACTTAGAAAAATAGTACAGCTCAAACCTGAGGTCACATCGTGATGTGCTTTGCTGCTGTATACTTTAGAAAATAGTGTCAATTTGACCAGAGAAACCATTTACCCATATTTAATCAAATATAACCAAACCGAAAAGAAAAGGGGGAAAATATACTTTTGAAAAAGGAAAAATAAATCTAAGCTTATCCCAATTTTATTGTTGTCAAATGAAGAAAACCGCATATGAATACGTTTTCTGATTCAGCCGTAATATTGTATCAAAAATTCCTGTAAATCGGCTGTGATATAGTCTATAAAATGTCCTTCTAATAAATACATTTTGGATAAATACTGAGTCCTAAACTGTACTTTGGATTATGCCGGGATCACGATCAACTTAACGTAACTTAACGTAACGTTCACTTAAAGTTAACTTAACTTATGTGTGATCACGATTCACTTAACTTAACGTAACAATTCGAGCCAAACATATGCATTCTCGAGTATGATCTGTGGTTTTGTACTATTTGTAAAGTGATGATCTGTGAATGTTTACAGTTTTCAATCAATATAATAAATATATATTATTAAACTTTTTTGATAAATTTAGTTCCCTATTTTAGTTTAATTATTTTGTTTCAATGTCTGATCACTAAAACTTACGCTAAAGAGTAAACATTTGTCATAATACCAACAAATGAATTACTAAATAGCCCTGTTGACGTCACTTGCATAGTGATTGGCTGGCTAGATCACGTGATAACCTTCAAGTAACGTAAAGTAACGTAAAAGACCTCCCAAGACATCTCTTACTTTAAGTTAACTGAAAGCAACGTTAAGTTAAGTGCATCGTGATCGCTTCCATTTAAACACACGGGGAGGTCCTTTAAGTGAACGTTACTTTAAGTTACGTTAAGTTACGTTAAGTGATCGTGATCCCGGCATCAGTACTAAGTCCTATGCTGTACATTGGATGAGTACCGAGTCATAGACTGTACTTTGGATAAGTACTGAGTCCAGGATTGTATTTTGGATGAGTACCTAGTCTTATACTGTACTTTGGATGAGTACTAAGTCCTATACTGTACATTGTATGAGTACCGAGTCATAGACTGTACTTTGGATTAGTACTAAGTCCTATGCTGTACATTGGATGAGTAACGAGTCCTAGACTGTACTTTGGACGAGTACTAAGTTCTAGACTGTAATTAGGATGAGTACTAAGTCCTATACTGTACATTGTATGAGTACCGAGTCATAGACTGTACTTTGGATTAGTACTAAGTCCTATGCTGTACATTGGATGAGTACCGAGTCCTAGACTGTACTTTGGACGAGTACTAAGTCCTAAACTGTACTTTGGATGATAACTAAGTCCTATACTGTACATTGTATGAGTACCGAGTCATAGACTGTACTTTGGATAAGTACTAAGTCCTAGACTGTACATTGTATGAGCACCGAGTCCTAGACTGTACTTTGGATAAGTACTGAGTCCTGGATTGTATTTTGGATGAGTACCTAGTCTTATACTGTACTTTGGATGAGTACTAAGTCCTATACTGTACATTGTATGAGTACCGAGTCATAGACTGTACTTTGAATAAGTACTAAGTCCTAGACTGTAGTTTGGAATAGTACTAAGTTCTAGACTGTAATTAGGATGAGTACTAAGTCCTATACTGTACATTGTATGAGTACCGAGTCATAGACTGTACTTTGAATAAGTACTAAGTCCTAGACTGTAGTTTGGAATCGTACTAAGTCCTAGACTGTACATTGTATGAGTACCGAGTCCTAGACTGTACTTTGGATAAGTACTAAGTCCTAGACTGTACATTGTATGAGCACCGAGTCCTAGACTGTACTTTGGATAAGTACTAAGTCCTAGACTGTAGTTTGGAATAGTACTAAGTCCTAGACTGTAATTAGGATGAGTACTAAGTCCTATACTGTACATTGTATGAGTACCGAGTCCTAGACTGTAATTTGGATAAGTACTAAGTCCTAGACTGTACATTGTATGAGTACGAAGTCCTAGACTGTACTTTGATAGTACTAAGTCCTATGACTGTACATTGTATGAGTACCGAGTCCTAGACTGTACTTTGGATAAGTACAGTCATAGCTGTACATTGTATGAGTACCGAGTCAGCTGTACTTTGGATGAGTACTAGAGTCCTAGACTGTACATTGTATGAGACCGAGTCATAGACTGTACTTTGGATGAGTACTAAGTCCTAACTGTACATTGTATGAGTACCGAGTCATAGACTGTACTTTGGATTAGTACTAAGTCCTAGACTGTACATTGTATGAGTACCGAGTCCTAGACTGTACTTTGGACGAGTACTAAGTCCTAAACTGTACTTTGGATGAGTACTAAGTCCTAACTGTACTTTGGATTAGTACTAAGTCCTATCTGTACATTGTTGAGTACCGAGTCCTAGACTGTACTTTGGATTAGTACTAAGTCCTATACTGTACATTGGATGAGTACCAAGTACTATGACTGTTACTTTTGTATGAAGTACCGAGTCATAGACTGTACTTTGGATTAGTACTAAGTCCTATACTGTACATTGTATGAGTACCGAGTCATAGACTGTACTTTGAGAGTCTAAGTCCTAACTGTACTTTGGAAGTACTAAGTCCTAACTGTACTTTGGATGAGTACTAAGTCCTATGACTGTACATTAGTATGTAGTACTAAGTCCTAACTGTACTTTGGATGAGTACTAAGTCCTATACTGTACATTGTATGAGTACCGAGTCATAGACTGTACTTTGGATTAGTACTAAGTCCTATACTGTACTTTGGATGAGTACTAAGTCCTAACTGTACATTGGATGAGTACTAGTCATAAACTGTACTTTGGATTAGTACTAAGTCCTATACTGTACATTGTATGAGTACCGAGTCTAGACTGTACTTTGTTAGTACTAGTCAGCTGACATGAGAGTCCATTAACTGTACTTTGGATGTAGTACTAAGTCCTATACTGTACATTGTATGAGTACCGAGTCCTAGACTGTACTTTGAATAAGTACTAAGTCCTAGACTGTAGTTTGGAATAGTACTAAGTTCTAGACTGTACATTGGATGAGTACCGAGTCCTAGACTGTACTTTGGATAAGTACTAAGTTCTATACTGTACATTGTATGAGCACCGAGTCCTAGACTGTACTTTGGATGAGTACTAAGTCCTATACTGTACATTGTATGAGTACCGAGTCCTAGACTGTACTTTGAATAAGTACTAAGTCCTAGACTGTAGTTTGGAATAGTACTAAGTTCTAGACTGTACATTGGATTAGTACCGAGTCCTAGACTGTAATTAGGAAGAGTACTAAGTCCTAAACTGTACTTTGGATAAGTACTAAGTCCTAAACTGTACTTTGGATGAGTACTAAGTCCTAAACTGTACTTTGGATGAGTACTAAGTCCTAAACTGTACATTGTATGAGTACCGAGTCATAGACTGTACTTTGGATTAGTACTAAGTCCTATGCTGTACATTATATGAGTACCGAGTCCTAGACTGTACTTTGAATAAGTACTAAGTCCTAGACTGTAGTTTGGAATAGTACTGAGTCCTATACTGTACATTGTATGAGTACCGAGTCATAGACTGTACTTTGGATTAGTACTAAGTCCTATACTGTACATTGTATGAGTACCGAGTCCTAGACTGTACTTTGGATAAGTACTAAGTCCTAGACTGTACATTGTATGAGTACCGAGTCATAGACTGTACTTTGGATTAGTACTAAGTCCTATACTGTAATTGTATGAGCACCGAGTCCTAGACTGTACTTTGGATGAGTACTAAGTCCTAGACTGTACATTGTATGAGTACCGAGTCATAGACTGTACTTTGGATTAGTACTAAGTCCTATACTGTACATTGTATGAGCACCGAGTCCTAGACTGTACTTTGGATGAGTACTAAGTCCTAGACTGTACATTGTATGAGTAGCGAGTCCTAGACTGTACTTTGGACGAGTACTAAGTCCTAAACTGTACTTTGGATGAGTACTAAGTCCTATACTGTACATTGTATGAGTACCGAGTCCTAGACTGTACTTTGGACGAGTACTAAGTCCTAAACTGTACTTTGGATGAGTACTAAGTCCTAGACTGTACATTGTATGAGTACCGAGTCCTAGACTGTACTTTGGATAAGTACTGAGTCCTGAATTGTATTTTGGATGAGTACCTAGTCTTATACTGTACTTCGGATGAGTACTAATTCCTAGACTGTAATTAGGATGAGTACTAAGTCCTAGACTGTACATTGTATGAGCACCGAGTCATAGACTGTACTTTGGATTAGTACTAAGTCCTATGCTGTACATTGGATGAGTACCGAGTCATAGACTGTACTTTGGATTAGTACAAAAGTCCTAAGCTGTACATTGGATGAGTATCGAGTCCTAGACTGTACTTTGGACGAGTACTAAGTCCTAAACTGTACTTTGGATGAGTACTAAGTCCTATACTGTACATTGTATGAGTACCGAGTCCTAAACTGTACTTTGGATTAGTACTAAGTCCTATACTGTACATTGTATGAGTACCGAGTCCTAGACTGTACTTTGGACGAGTACTAAGTCCTAAACTGTACTTTGGATGAGTACTAAGTCCTATACTGTACATTGTATGAGTACCGAGTCCTAGACTGTACTTGGATAAGTACTAAGTCCTATACTGTACATTGGATGAGTACTAAGTCCTATGCTGTACATTGGTTGAGTACCGAGTCATAGACTGTACTTTGGATTAGTACTAAGTCCTATACTGTACATTGTATGAGTACCGAGTCCTAGACTGTACTTTGGATTAGTACCGAGTCCTATACTGTACTTTGGATTAGTACTAAGTCCTAGACTGTAATTAGGATGAGTACTAAGTCCTAAACTGTACTTTGGATGAGTACTAAGTCCTATACTGTACATTGTATGAGTACCGAGTCATAGACTGTACTTTGGATTAGTACCGAGTCCTATACTGTACTTTGGATTAGTACTAAGTCCTATGCTGTACATTGGATGAGTACCGAGTCATAGACTGTACTTTGGATTAGTACTAAGTCCTATACTGTACATTGTATGAGTACCGAGTCCTAGACTGTACTTTGGACGAGTACTAAGTTCTAGACTGTAATTAGGATGAGTACTAAGTCCTAAACTGTACTTTGAATGAGTACTAAGTCCTATACTGTACATTGTATGAGTACCGAGTCATAGACTGTACTTTGGATTAGTACTAAGTTCTAGACTGTAATTAGGATGAGTACTAAGTCTTAAACTGTACATTGGATGAGTACCGAGTCATAGACTGTACTTTGGACGAGTACTAAGTTCTAGACTGTACTTTGGACGAGTACTAAGTCCTAAACTGTACTTTGGATGAGTACTAAGTCCTATACTGTACATTGTATGAGTACCGAGTCATAGACTGTACTTTGGATTAGTACTAAGTCCTAGACTGTACATTGGATGAGTACCGAGTCCTAGACTGTACTTTGGACGAGTACTAAGTCCTAAACTGTACTTTGGATGAGTACTAAGTCCTAAACTGTACTTTGGATGAGTACTAAGTCCTATACTGTACATTGTATGAGTACCGAGTCATAGACTATACTTTGGATAAGTACTAAGTCCTATACTGTACATTGTATGAGCACCGAGTCATAGACTGTACTTTGGATTAGTACTAAGTCCTATGCTGTACATTGGATGAGTACCGAGTCCTAGACTGTACTTTGGACGAGTACTAAGTCCTAAACTGTACTTTGGATGAGTACTAAGTCCTAAACTGTACTTTGGATGAGTACTAAGTCCTATGCTGTACATTGTATGAGCACCGAGTCATAGACTGTACTTTGGATTAGTACTAAGTCCTATACTGTACATTGTATGAGTACCGAGTCATAGACTGTACTTTGGATAAGTACTAAGTCCTAAACTGTACTTTGGATGAGTACTAAGTCCTATACTGTACATTGTATGAGTACTGAGTCATAGACTGTACTTTGGATTAGTACTAAGTTCTAGACTGTAATTAGGATGAGTACTAAGTCCTAAACTGTACATTGGATGAGTACCGAGTCATAGACTGTACTTTGGACGAGTACTAAGTTCTAGACTGTACTTTGGACGAGTACTAAGTCCTATACTGTACTTTGGATGAGTACTAAGTCCTCAACTGTACTTTGGATGAGTACTAAGTCCTATACTGTACATTGTATGAGTACCGAGTCATAGACTGTACTTTGGATTAGTACTAAGTCCTATGCTGTACATTGGATGAGTACCGATTCTTAGACTGTACTTTGGACGAGTACCGAGTCCTAAACTGTACTTTGGATGAGTACTAAGTCCTAAACTGTACTTTGGATTAGTACTAAGTCCTAAACTGTACTTTGGATGAGTACTAAGTCCTATACTGTACATTGTATGAGTACCGAGTCATTGACTGTACTTTGGATTAGTACTAAGTCCTATGCTGTACATTGGATGAGTACCGAGTCCTAGACTGTAGTCTGTACCTACTTCCATTGTCACTTGGGTTTGCACGTCCAACTGTTCAGTCCATTTATTCTGGTCGTATCTGTTTGTCCACTAGAATGAACCCATTCAGCTGACAAGACTGATAGCAGCTGACAGGCCACAGATGAATGGGGACAAGGATATAATATTTACAGATTCTACAGAGCCTTTAGAACGACACCTTTAAATGACTTCGTGAGGAGTCAGTGTTAAAAAGTCAACGCCTTTTTTTTTGCACCAAGTTTTTACTAACTTTTCAGGTTATAGGCATATGTACTAATCACGCTAATTAGCTCTGGATGAGGAAGGTTGGATTTAGAAGAAGTGTGCCCACATTTGCATGGAGATAGAGAAACCATATAGGAAAACCTTCCTCAGTACACCCGACCGGGATTCGAACCCTAATCTCCCTGTCATCGGCAGTATAGTCTATTGCGAGAGTGACGTCTTGGACCATACAGCCACCGAAGCAGGTCAAATTATTGTTGACTAAAGACATTCAAGTTTGAATACGAAATGCGTATAAATTAATGTAACTCTGAATACAATTAGAGATGCAAGATGGAAAGTTTACCACGGTGAAAATTTTTCTTTAATACCGTAAATAATGTTGTTTGGCTTATAACATTCAAGTTTATCTTTGATGAAATCATTGACAAAATGTCATGATTTTTAAAAATCATAATACTACTTTTATGTTTTTATTTTAATACTTGGCGTAGCTAAGACAAGTTTATCTTGTCTTACATTTAACCAATACGATGTACTGTACATTATGAGCTAAATGACGTATAGTAATATACATACTAATCTTATATATAATTTGATAAGCCCGTTTCCGGTAGTAGAAATTAAATGACTGAACAGATTTTGACAAACAACCACTCATTTTAACGGTTGGGAGAAACACCGATTTTCCCATAGAATTTTCAGTTTTTCATTCTTTGTTTAATTACCATGGAAACCAATATTTGCTGCATGGCTGTAAATTTCTAAATAAAATATATCTCTTTGGCTAAAAAATAATAACTCAATCTTTATTTGTTGGTTCTAACACATCACCATTTTCTCTTTGGACGAATATTATTACTCTTTGGATGCTGGTCATGGCAAATCTGAATTGAGATTCCTTTCTGTCTCTAAAATTCTCTCTAAATCACTCTCATTCTCTCTACATCTCACTCTCGCTCTCTCGATATCTCACTCTCTTGATTTCAAACTCACTTTCTTTCTCTTAAACTCACTTTATTTCTCAAACTCTCTTTATCACTAATTTACACTTCAACTTATCTCTCTAACTTTCTTTCTAACTCTCTCCCTCACTCTCTTTTAAAGTCCGTTTCTAACTTTCTCTCACTCTAATTTTCTTTCTCTAAACTAATATCTACCTCTCTAACTTTCTCTCTCAAACTCTCTCTCACATACCTTCACATTTTCTCTCTCTTTCACACAATATCTCTCCCAAAAATTTAACACTATCTTTTTTTAATACATACACAATCATTAACACACTTTATCATGCATTCTTCCTCACATATTTGCTTTATATCTCTCACACACTCTCTCTCACTTTATCTCATACACTCTCTCTCTCTCACACACACACACACACACACATATATATTTGTTTATATAATTTAATAAACCCATTTCTGGTAGTTGAAATTTAGAGTTAAAGGTTTTAACCAGCAAAGTAAATTTAAAGGTTAGAGGCCCAGTATGCCAGCAAACATATTTGCCTAAAAATCAAACTAAATTTTCCTTACTAATTTGCCATAGTTTTATTCTGTGTGGACAGCGGCTAAATTGTACAATCATTCTTTGTTTTACATCACCTTGAAAACCATTATTTCCGTATTATTGTATATCAGTAAATGAAATATTTATCTATGGCTAAAAATAATAACAGCTTAATAATAATTTCTTACTTGAGTGGCTTGGTGCAATGATTAGATAGAGAGATGGGAGTTCTCATCGTGGACGGAAGAGGGGAAATATAAGTTTTGATTCAAATTAAACAACAAAAGCAAAATATCCATGTAATTTGATAGCTTTTGACAAGTAAATATTTAATCAGAAAGTCAAGTGAGGTCATATTATATTTATATTTTCCCAATAAAAAATCTAGAATACTTTTTAGTGCAATAAAATGAAGGCAGCGGTGCAACGATCCACTAATTGATTATATTTTACTATCTGTTGAAGTTGACAGCTGTAGGTCATCTGAATTAACGTATGAATATATGAACGTAGCTTTAATTACTTTTGTAATTGTCAGGTGGCCATCGTATGGCAACCACACTATAGAAACCTTGGAATTTTGTTGGTGCACATAATACTTTAAATAGTGAGGCTGTTGCGTCATTTGAGTCACTGCCCCTACGCTGATTTGTTTCTTAAGGTGGGTCCCCACTCAAACATTTTCCACGCAAGAGCCGTATGACCGTGTGCGAACAGGAGACAATGTTCCAGTGTGGACATGTTTCACCACACCACATGAGCGTGTGTGAACCAGAAACAATGTGCCAGTGTGGACGTGTTTCACCGCACAGAATGAGATTGTGCGAACAGGAGACAATGTGCCGGTGTGGACGTGTTTCACCACAAAGAATGAGTGTGTGCGAACAGGAGACAATGTGCCAGTGTGGACGTGTTTCACCACACAGAATGAGAGTGTTCGAACAGGAGACAATGTGCCGATGTGGACGTGTTTCACCACACAGAATGAGATTGTGCGAACAGGAGACAATGTGCCGGTGGGGACGTGTTTCACCGCACAGAATGAGATTGTGCGAACAGGAGACAATGTGCCAGTGTGGACGTGTTTCACCGCACAGAATGAGAGTGTGCGAACAGGAGACAATGTTCCAGTGTGGACGTGTTTCACCACACAGAATGAGAGTGTGCGAACAGGAAACAATGGTTTATCCTTTGGTATGAAAATACACATTATAGTTTTAAATATTTCTAATCTAGTATCAGTGTCATCCAAATCTGTTTACTTAATGAAAGTTAACGTCAAGATGAATACAATTGTGTATTTGTTGGGCGCCACTCCTAGGATCTAGGAGAAAATAATAATAATAATAAAAAAACCTTTACCTCGGATAACTTTGACGGAAGCACGATGACTATTAATACTCGATACCACTGGGTGTGCTCGAGAACCTTTTTCCCCCGGATATTACAATGTTAATGATAATGACACTACCTTACCTACAACAATGGCGTATTGTAAATATCTACAGGAGTTGACAGAATACTTAAAATAAAACATGAACAATTTGAATAAAATGGATTGTTGAAATAAAATGTGCTAATTTAGACCAAAATAAAAAATATACAAAAAATCCAATTATTGAACTTGTGTAGGTTTATTATTGTTTATTTTATTTACCACATCCCAATCCTACCTATGGAATTCCGAATAAGTATAATTCTAATCTGACAAAAATAACATGTATGGTATTACATATATTCTTAAACAAAAATTAATCAATTAAAATAAAAATCTCCAAACATGGTTAAATTTAGGAGTTTATAACATATAATACTTGAGTAAAGGAAATATAATATAGGCTGAACTTATATAATATGTAATTATAGTTTTGAGTAAAACAAAAAAAGTAGTATTGTTGAGTAAATAGAAGGGAAAAAATCAATATAATTAATAATTATACATAAAATAAAATATTAATTAATTCTCTGGAATAGATAAAGAGTTTGAATATATTTAGTCATTTTCTGAAAGTTTTTACATAAATCCTGTTTTCTTGATAAAAGAGAAAATATAAATTTAAATTTGAAGATTTGGTTTGATCTCACCTATGAATTTGTCCATGTTGAAACAGCACGGATTTCTAAAATTTGTTTCCTTTTATTAATTCCCCCTCGTCCACAATTTAACGGAATAAACAATCTCTAGTTCTTGCCCATACACTTTTAACTTTCCATTTGTGTACTTGCACTTGACTTCCAAGCCATTGCTCCACTTTAGAAATAAATTTAGTTAGGAGCTACACAAATTTTTCTCCATGTCAAAATAACACCGAGGAAGAAGACACTAATCTTCTTCAGAAAGTGTTCCAAGAATCAAATTTAAAAACGTTCTATTTTCTTACAAATCCAAAGAGAAAAATAATATATTAAAGCAAAAGATAAAATATTGACTAGGGACTAGAGATGAATATAAAATAAAATGCAAATATAATATAAAGATTGAAATGTATGACAATGAATATGAACAATGTTTCCTTAAGAAACGTTAAGGAATTAAATGTTTATTTATATCTGTCAGAATTAAAATGCTCGCTAGTTTGGAGGTATTTACATCACATCCTTTTCTTTTCTTATTTATTTTACAATCGCGAGACCCGTCGCTCACTTGATCGACAGATCTGCGCATGCGTTGAAATTAATCATGTCCGACCTTGAAAATAAATAAAAAGAGTCAAACTTCTTTGAAGGATAATTAATATGTTTGATAAAAGGTAAGTGTTCTTGTTTGGTTCAAAATTCCTTATTTAAATTATTTAAAACAATGTTATACGTTGTTCCTTTCGTCCTTTTATTTGGTTGAATGGATGTAAATAGTATTAATTGTCAGGCCGGTAACACAGCGTGTTACGCTGCGGCCGAACTTTGAAGTGCATAATTTCAAACGAAAATAAATTGGAAACTATTTACAAAAATTAAAGAAATATGGGGAAATACATAGTAGGGTGGCAAATAACGTTACACCTTCTAAATAATCTTGCACCCTACTGCGTTTATTAAAAATCCAAAGTCTTTGGGTGTTATTCTAAAATGTTTGTTATCCTCTAGTTTTGACAACAAAGTGTACAACGATTTACATAATAATCGTCTCACCCATTCTTTAAATTTTTCTTTTTTTCTTATTTCGTTTCAACAATGACCACAGCATGAAGAAACTATCTGCCATTATCACAGCTATTGTGATAGTGAATACAAATCACAGCGAAATTATAACCGTGGAACGACTTGAGCAACTACACGCCTAAACGAACATTTAATTCATTCACGACATAAGTTTACCTGGATGACAGCTCGAAATGTTACTAGAAGTAATCCCTAATATATCACTACGCCAACAGCTGACATCGATCACTTTGGATGACTGTAATGAAAACAGATGGTAATAGTGATAGTTAAATACAGTAATTTAGGTCAATATTATTTATATATTTATTTGAGGACGGACACAAAGTTTATTTATCGTTTTATTCCACTTAGAAAAAATTCACAACACTTTCACAAAAACTTCTAATGAACATAGATTCAAAATGGCGACCGACGAATTTAAACCATGGGGTTGAACATGACAGTAAACAAGTTTCTTACAATGATGCAGACACGCAGTTGATGAAAATATTTTATTCAGTTAAATATTTAAAAAAATGATAAAATAATCATAAAATCATTTATTGTATGTAATAAAATGACAACAATTTTCTCTTTTCCAAGTAAATACGATACCTGGAATAAAAGGTATTGATGTGTGTACTATATTACACAAAATCAATCACGTTCCAAAACGAAGAATAAGTACTTTTAATTATTTTTAAAATATTGTTTCGAGTTATATAAAAAGAAATTATTTAAAAAAATGAAATAGTATGAGAAAACATAAGTTTACGTTATTTTATATATAATATATAACAGGTAATTAAAGATCTTAACATTTATAACAAAACAGTGATCTTTTACAAGTGTTGTCAACCTTAAACCTAATCATGTTATTTTCGTCATCAAGGTAAAACCTTATGTGGCTGTTGCCGTTGGTGACCGAAAATTCCCTCCGCGCGAGCGTGGCGCGCATGCTCATTCAACTCGTAAGGGCGTAGCAATTCCCAATTCCCCTTGCGCTACAAGACGCGTCCAATATCTCTCTGCGACCGAGACGTCAACTGAGGCTAGTTTTGGTGCGTCATCAACTGTCTATTAATCTATCAGTAATAAGACTATTGTATACAATAACTACACTATAGTCAGGGATGGGCCTGGTGGATATGCCGGCGGGCCGGTTTGTTTTGGGCCGTCGTAACTACTTTTAACCAAAATAAAGCTATCCATTCAAATATTAATGATTCTTTTTATTAGATTTTAATCCAAAGTTCTAGTGACAATATCTGAAAATGCGTAGATTACATAATTTATAAAGATATACGAAGGCATTAAATGTAGAACCATTCTGTTTGTTGCTTCTTGGTTTTATTAATAAACAATTTACTAATCCAAACGTATTAACTAACATTTTATCCAGTGGATACTGATTTAAACTAGCTTTGTAATTTAAGCATAGCAGGTGCAGGATCATTTTACAAAATTACACATTTAAAAAATATTATTATTATTATTGTCAGAACATTTCTCATTTCTACATTAAATTAAAAGCTACTCAACTTCTTGCTTCGACTAACATAATGGGATTGGAGCAACTTAATGAAGCTGATAATGACACAAACCTCCTTGACCTTGTTTTTGCTAATTTTCACCACCCCTCTATTACTCAAAGCTCTCATTCACTAGTAAATATTGATTTAGCTCATCCGCCCTTATTGATTTCACTAGATGTACCTATTGCTACTAAAATTAACGACACCCCTAATACATATATTGACTATGCACATGGTGATTACCTTAATCTCTACAATGACCTGGCTACTGCTGATTGGTCTTGTGTTTATTCTACTACGGATCTTAATTTGGCTGTAGATAATTTTACCAAGTTAGTCCAAAGGAAAATCAAAACGAATATTCCTCAAATTAATATTCTTAACTCGTCCAAATATCCTAATTGGTTTTCTTCTTCACTTAAATACTATATTAGGAAAAAAAACATTTTTTTCAAAAAGTTTAAATTAACAAATAATAGTGTATTCTATTCACAATTTTCTCACTTTCGTAAATTAGTTAAAACTACTTTGATTATAGACAGAGCCAACTGGATGAACTCAATTGAAAATAGTATTAAATGCAAACCTAAAGATTTTTGGAAATTTGTTAAAAATAATCACATGAATAAAGTTTTCCCATCCAACCTAGAAATTAATGGCAAGTCTAAAATGGATCCCTTATTAATTGCTAATGAGTTTGGGACCTACTTTCATTCCGTTTATAATTCAGCTATTCCTGTCTAACCCTGCCCCGCTATTGAAACTAGTGTGCCCTTGTATCCTTGCCACATCACACCCTTGGATGTTGCTAATGCTATAAAAAAAATCGAGTTCTTCTAGATGTGCCGGGACAGATGGAATTCCAAGTTTGATTGTTAAAGGTTGTGCCAGCATTTTCAGCCCTTTGTTAGCCTATATCTTTAACATTAGCCTATCAAATGAAACTTTTCCTCTTACATGGAAACAATCTGTTGTCATACCTATCTTTAAAAAAGGGGTAAAAACAAATGTTTGTAATTATAGACCAATTTCTCTCTTAAACACTTTCTACAAAGTATTCGAGAAAATCATTGAGCATACTTTCCACCACCTTAAAAATAAACTTTCAGATAATCAACATGGCTTTATAAAAAAACAAATCTACTGTCACTAATTTAGTAGAATTTCTTGGGTATGTTGCCCCTCAAGTCTCTGCCTAAGGTCAGGTTGATGCTATTTATTTTGACCAAAGTAAGGCATTTGATTTATGTCAGCATAATATTATTTTCTCTAAACTTGGTAATTTTGGACTTTCTCACTCTTATGTAAATTGGTTCAGCAGTTATTTGCATGAAAGATCATTCATAATTAAAATTGATTCACACACCTCTAATACATTTTTAGCACCCTGTGGCATACCTCAGGGGTCTAATTTAGGTCCTCTTCTCTTTAATGTGCTTATTGATGACATTGGTAAATATTTGAACTCTTCTAGTTATTTACTCTTTTCTGATGATGTAAAATTATTTAAAACTATCAAATCAATTGCAGATTTTATAGATTTACAAAATGATGTAAATGGTATTTTACAATGGTCTTTGGAAAATGGAATGTCTATCAATAAATCTAAGACAAAATCTATAACTTTTAATAGGAAAACTAATCCTTTCTTTTTTACTTATAAATTGGGCAGTGATAACATAGTTCGTACACTTTGTATTAATGATCTTGGTGTCCTCCTGGATAATTATAATAATTATTATTATTAGCACCGCGTCTTACTACCCGTTCGGGTTATACGCACTTTACGCTAATGTGTAATGGTAAGGTGATTGTGAGATGAAATGGAGGACCTACAGTTTAACGTGGAATCCGAACCACGGTGGAGGCCTGGCATTCCCCACATTCCTGGATAACAAACTTTATTTCCACTATCATGTTGACCATGTCATTTCCCAGTCATTGAAATTACTTGGGCTTATTAAATTTATTACTTCATCATTTAAGAAAGTTGACTGTTTTTTATGTCTGTATTACGCCCTGGTAAGATCTAAGTTAGAATATGCTACTGTTGCTTGGAATTCCATGACCTTAACTGACTCTCTTAGGTTAGAAAACGTTCAAAGAAAATTTGTCGCTGCATGCTATGATAAATACTTTAGTAACCGGATTTATTATGATTATGACAGAATTCGAAACCTATTAGGGCACCAAACTCTCTTCTCGCGTGGACTTTATTGTGATGCCCTTTTTGTTTTTAATATTTTAAATAACAAAATTTCTTCCAAATTTGCCCTTGATCAGGTAGGCGTTCATATCCCTTCTCGGGCTTCTCGTAATCCTAAATTGTTTTTTCTCGAAAGCTCTTTTAAGATGAGCCCTATAGGTCGTTGTATCCATAGCGCCAATTCTAGATTTGTCGAATTCGACTTTTATCATAAAAGGAAAACTAAACTCAGAGTTATTTAAGGTTATCTCATATCAATAATTTATCATGTAGAGGTTTTGCCTATATTATTTAAACTTACAATGTTCTGATCTATTTTTTGCATAATGTTACTGCTTACTATTTAGTTATTTGTTTTTAATGTTACTTTTTATTATTATTATTATTATTATTATTATTATTATTATTATTATCATCATCTACTTTTTTTAATCTCGTAACTATTCAACAGTATATAACATTATTTATCCATTTTTTGTCTTTCATTTTTTCGTGTGTAAATATATGTATTGTAAGGTATGTACGTGTGTACTTTTCAGTGCTAGCCTGTTTTAGGTCTTACGACTCTTGGCCAGCACTATAATAAAGGAAATTGAAATTATTATTATTATTATTATTATTATTATTATTATTATTATTATTAGCATCGCATCTTACTACCCGTTCGGGTTGTACGCACTTACGCTAATGTGTAGTGGTAGGGTGATTGTGAGATGAAATGGAGGACCTACAGTTTAACGTGGGATCCGAACCACGGGGGAGCCTGGCATTCCACACATTCACAAGTTGTGATTAATACACGTCTTGTCAGATGTGAAGGAAGGGTTTGGCAATCAGATAAATCTGTGCCGGGACCAAGGATTGAACCCCCGAACCCCAGCACAGAAGTCTGACACCTTACCCCTAGACCACCAGGTCACCCATTTCATAAATAAAACCCTAGTTACTATATAACTATTTTTGAAGCATTTTCTTTTATACTTGTGTCGGTAGAAAGTAGAAGTTTGATGTTATAAAAGTATTGAATAATCTAGCTTAAATGGCCACGGAATTAAATTTACTAATAACAAAGATAAATTTATTTCTCTTCCTCACGTCAGCTTACATTGAATCATAGTTCATTGGGTTTTATAAAAAAATATACTCATAATATGTCGTCATTATTTGCAATCGTGGACCTCTAGGAATCTGCCAGTCCATCCCTGACTAATAGGATTCTGGTAGAAGGGCTTTTATAAAATACATACAGATTTTGTTGTCATCAATTTTTTACTTTAAGTAGAATTATTTCATTGGTATTAATATTATCTATGAAAAAGAACAGTTGTAGATCACGTGAATTTACTTTTAAAATAACCAGCCCCGTGCAACTGGCTACGAGCCTAAGGGTCCCGGTTTCGATTCCCAGCTGGTACCTTGGGTAATTTTCACGAAAGGGGAGTTACCTCAACGATTACCAGGGTTAGTTAGGTTTAAATTAGGCTTAAGTGATTCCACTGGTTCCACACCCTTATACTCACTATCACCATCACTTCATCTCATCACATCGGGACATGGAAAGGATGTACGATTAGTACATTCGGGAATCCAATCTTTCCTCTACTGGACTACTATTGTTGTAGTCCATACATGTAATATTATTATTACTAATTATAAAATGAGGGTTGTTTTAGTTTCTTTTTGTAGCTGTCAACAAAATTACTTCCCATCTAAATAGGACTGTACAACCTTGACATAAGGGTGGCACATATTAATTAATTGCACTACTAATCTTGGGTAAGCTTATAGTAATACAATAAATTATTATAAATATGTTTCAGCCTTTGAAATATTTAAAACTGGTTGTGTGAATTTGATATCAGGCCAACAGTTTTTCCCCACTTAATAAATAGAGCTTGTTTTTAAACAATTTTGGTACTGGTGCCTAAGGGCTTGTATCCCCCCTCCCCCACCTTCCCAAGCTTATATCCCCCCCTACGTTAGCTTAAAACACATAATTATCTACACTAATGAAATAGGAATGAGTAGGGTAGAATGTTAGAGGAAATGTACCCGAATTTGGGTGGATGGAACGCGAGAAACCATATATGTAAATAAAAATCCTCAGTAAACCCGACCAGGATTCGAGCCCCTATCTGCCTGTCACCATAAATCCTGCCTAACACGAGAGTGACGCGTCAGACCGGGTGACAATCGATGCGAGTCAGACATGTCTCCCCTTCTCTCCCTTCCCTCCTCCTCGCAAAACCAAGATAATTGACAAGGAGACGTCACATCAATAAAAGCAGATGCAAACTATTATATTAGTTTTTCACTCATGTGTGTCGTTAAGAATAAACGACCCTTGACATAAAAGTACCATTATATTTTTATAGTGTGGTTTACTAAGGGCTAGGATTGCCTTATAAGTTATAAACCTCTTTACTGTTTTCATAACCTCCAAACTATTACGATATAAAGAAAATACCTTCTAAAGATCACACACAGTCTGTCGAGTAGTGAATAACAACACACAGCGGTGATCTAGTCTGGTGATAGGGAACTTGAGGTTCATATCCCGGCTGGGTGTACTGAGGTGCTGTTTTCTAAATGATGTCCCTCCACGGGTTCATTTCATATAAATTATACCTTACTCATTCCTACCCCATAAGTGTAAATATGTGAATAGCCAGGACAGGTCGGCCAATTAAGACGCAGATCACCTAAAAACAAGATAATTTCAAAAATTCCAAAAGCTTGTAAAGAAAAAGAAAACCTAACTCGAAAGATGAACATTTTTCAGTAAATTTATTTTGCATTTTTTTCTTTTTTTTCTTTTTTTCTTTTAACACCGCGTCTTACTACCCGTTCGTGTTACATGCATATGTATTAATTACACTAATATCAAGAAGGTTGAATTTAGAGGAAGTGTACCCGTATTTGTGTGGATAGAAAATGAAAAACCATTTAAGAAATGCCATCCCCAGTACACCCGACTGGGCTAGTACCTTGATCACCCTGTGTTCAGCAGTCTCGTCTGTTGTGAGGGTAGCGCCTTAGACCATGCAACCACCAACACTTTTTTATTTTACATTTCTTTCAGTAAAAATTTCAGATCAATGAATCGTATGTAAAAATAAATATATTCATGAAGGTTGATTTTTATTATTGAAATAGTGACATCTAATCACTGACCTACAGCAGACTGGAAAACATCAACATGATACTTCGGCGCTCAACCATCAAGCGCTCTAATCGATACGTGAGTGTGAGATAAATGGAATCATTGTTATTGTTTTTTTCTAACTAATTTTATAATGTTTCTTCTGTTAACTTTCTTAGAGTAAACTTGAGACAACTCGATTCTATTCATTATATTTAAACAAAGGGAAAATTGTGCCAAACGGCTATATTATATGAAACATTGAAAGGAGGATAGGGGGGCAAGCGCCTAAATACACACTTACCAGAAAATTGTGGGCCTCAAAGCTCACAATTAAAACTAAACAAAACACATAATTATGTAATTTTCGTGTTTCACCAATCCCCTTCTTCAACAGAAGAGAGTAAAACGCAGACAGGACCAACAGCATGGCTAGAGGCCCCTGGGGACTGGTGTACCCCAAAATAACATAATTATGTGCTTTGTTATGTTTTAATTGTGAACTTTGAGGTCTACCATTTTCTGGTAAGAGTGTAGGTTTTTCCCTTCTATCATCCTTTTAATGTTTAATGTTTAATTCATTCCAAAATTATTTACTTTTTTTCCGTTCGTAATTCAGCATCTCACACATCTAAATACAACCCTCCCGATGCGGGCCGTAGCGTTGCGTGGACATGTTGCGTGCGTGCGTGCGTGCGTGCTGAGCTGGTCTCCCTTGTTCAGGGGAACAAACGCAACCCTCAGTATACAAACTCGTGACGATGTTGATTTCATCCAGGATATTATTCTTTTCTTACTACTTATAGTAACGAAACAAACAAAAATAAAAAGCTAGGGAGGGGAGGTTGGTGTGGTGGGTTGTCGGTTTCGTTTGTAGAGGGTTAGGAGGAAGAAAGTTAAAATAAGTAAACAATGCTACGCAAGATTTGAAATAAGTTTGTGGTCGGAGAGGGTCATAAGCACGAATGGTTAAAAAAAAAAATTAATTGGAAAACTTATTCTCTCCTTTTTATCTATTTCGAAGCATCCGTTTATAGAAGAGTATTTAAAATGTAGCTTTCTTTCATTTACTCACAAGTGCTTTATTTTATTTTGCTACGCCTTTAACATTCTTCCCGTGCCATGTGTATTTAATTGTCCACACTAATAAATGGTCTTGGTTGGACTCTAGCCATGACGTCATTGGAGAAAAATATGTTGCTGATCGCAGTATAATATGCTGGCCTTATTTTCTTATTTAGCACCGCGTCCGTCCCGCACAGACTGGCAGGTCCGGCGCGCGAAAGGCCACATGCCAGACCTGTCACACGCCAGAAATGTTGCAGCGTTTGTCTACAGACCTAAAGGCTGCAAATGCGGGTTTGACTACGGATGAAGCTTACAGTCTCCTATAAGCATTCATGACGAGAGGTTCATAATGAATCGAAAGAGAACAAAATGCCAGCTATTATTGTAGCATTCAGTGTCATTGAGGAAGCGAACAGAAGAAGGAAACGTGTTAGGAGGAGGTTTTTATGTATGCAGTGGTATCTAAAAAAGGATAATTTGTCTGACATGGTACTTTTGAAGGAGTTACGGAAAACAAGAATAAAGATTACAGAAGCTATCTTTACATGAATGATTGCTTTTAATTATTGCTTAAGCTAGTGAAACCACGCATTGAAAAGAAAATACAAATCAAATTATCTAATAACAGACCCACCACACCACACTTGAGGAACTAAAGTATAGTAGCCCCATGGCTTCTTTGGTGCTGACTGACAGATCACAGCTGACTTCTGACAGCTGCTAAACACATGATTTTGCAGATCATATGGTTCGGTGTAGGGATACATAATTTGGTCTGATAACTTTTCAAAGCCATCAACTGTCAGCTGTGAGCTGTCAGTCAGCACCAAAGAAGCCATGGGGCTACTATAGTCACAAAAGTCAAGTAATGAGAAGAGCAAAGGGCATTGAGCATGCGCAGTGGGTCTCGCCTTTTGCCCCCACAGATTGATAGGTTTGGTGTTAGACTTGACAAGCAACAGGTCTGTAATTCCAACCAGACCGATAGGCGCTGCGTCGCCTATCCTATGCCGACCCCTCACATTGACAGTTTTCTCAAAGTTCTGGCGTGTGACAGGTCTGGCATGTGGCCTTTCACGCGCCAGACCTGCCAGTCTGTGGCTAACTGTTCAGATTACACGCATATATGGTCATTACTCTTATAAGGTAGGGATGAGGAAGAACTTCTTTAAGAGAAAATATATCCCCATTTGCGTGGAAGTAGAGTGGACAACTATTCAAGGAAGAAACACCTTTAGTAGATCCGACCACGATTCGAACCCTGATCTCCTCATTATCAGCAGGGCAGTCCAAGACGAGAGTGACGCCTCGGACTATTTAGCCACTGAAGCGGGTGATGTACTGTTTAAGCTATTGTGTTAGGGATGAGGAAGGTTGAATTTAGAATAAGTGTAGCCACATTAGCGTGGAGGGAAGGTGAGAAACCATTTAGTAAAAACACCCTCAGTACACCTGACCAAGATTCAAACCCCAATCTCTTTATCACCGGTGATCCAGTTTAATACAAAAGTGACGCTTTAGAAAAGGCATGCCAAACTGGCAACCTGCGAGCCTTTAGATAAACCAACATACATCATCATCATCATCATCATCATCATCATCATCATCATCATCAGCTGTTTCCAGTCTGTGGCCGGGTTAGTTTAGTAAAATGCCCCTATCTTCCTTTGTCCTTTCACCATTCTATCTCCCTTAAATTCTTCCAATCTCCTCTCACTTGAACAATTTCCGTTATCTGATACTTTTATCTCTTTTTTGGTCTCTCTTGTGCTCTTTTTACTACTTACCTTATTTCCATAATTTTCTTTGACATGCTCTCCTTCTCCATCTTTATTACATACCCGTACTATTTCAGTATTTCTTACCCTACTATCTCATAAAATCCCTGTACCCCCACTCTTTCCTGAATAACTGCATTCCTAATCTTGTTTTTCTTCGTGACAGCTAACATGATTCTCACAAACTTCATTCCCATGTCCTCCACTTTTCCAGTCTCCCTTACATTCGATGCCCATGTGTCTGCTGCACATATGACAATGGGTACAAAGTACGCCCTGTACAACACTTCCTTACATTTCAAGGACACTTCTCTTCTCCGTAGCTCGTCTCCTACACACCTAAAGAACAACTCTCCCTGCTGTCCTCTTCTCACTAGATCCTTCTATACTTTCACATTTATCCTCAATAAAGCTTCCAAGATATTTTACGTTCTGTACCTTTCTCAGCTCTACTACAGCCAACCTTATAAACTTACTAGGTCTTATTCTCTTCCTTGTCATCACCATCACTTCACACTTCGCCATGCTAATTTTCATTACAAACTATTTTGCTTCCTCATTCCATTCCTGTACTTCCTCTTTCTTCTGCCCCCATACTATCAAGTAATCAGCAAACATCATGACTTTCATTCTTTTCTCCCCGAGTTTTCCTGCCACTTTATTCACGATCATTTCCATTACCATTACAAATAGTAGTGGTGAGAGGGCACTCTCCTACTTGCCTCAATTTTTTATTTGGAACCACTCTCTCCACCCACTCTCTATCTTAACACAAATCCCGTTATCCTTGTACATGCTTTTCACTCTCATTACCACTCCTGCCTCCTCCATCGCTTTCCAAACTTTATTTTTATCCACTCAATCCTATACCTTCTCTACATCCATAAATACCATTACCAAGTCTTACCCACTATCATACCTTCTTTCAATCAGCTGGCATATGGCAAATATCAATTCTAATGTAGTCCTCTGTTCCCTAAATCCACGCTGTTCCTCTCACCACCTTCCTTTAATTTTATTTCTTATTCTCTTTTACAGTATCTTCTTATGTATGTTTGTACAGTGTCACATCAGCGTTATCCCCCTATAATTTGTACACCTTTTCCTGTCTTCTTTCTTGAAAATAGGTTTTATAGCTCCTCTTTTCCAGTCTTTCGGTGTCTTGTTCTCCCTCCAAACCACTCTCAGCACCGTTTATAACCATTGCATACCTACTTCACCTGCAGCTCTTATCATTTCCACAATCAATTTGTTCACACCAGGTGCTTTCCCTTGTTTCATTCTCGTTGATGCGTCCTCCACCTTTATCCTCTTTTCCTGCTTTTTCTTCCTGCTCCTCTGCTGTTAGTTAGTACCTTAGAGCATGCAGCCACCGAAGCAGGTACGTGTGATGTTACTGTTAGTGGGGTTACTTTAGGTAAAGTGGGCCGAGACTATGAAGATCATTCGAATGACAACAGTTCTCTCCCTGCATGTTAATCTGTGCATCTAAGAACTGTTGCCATTCGAATGAGCTTTAAAGTCTCGACCCTAAGTCACTTTAGGCTAAAATCCCATTTATATATGAAGGGTTTCATCTGACAGCCGGACACGTTTCTCTATCTACTTTCCCGTATTCATACGTCAAGTCATGTGATCCTCAGTTGTAAGTTTTGATAGATATTAACACTAGAATGCTACATCCCTCTGAGTGAGACATGAATGCTAACCACTTGTAAATTTTACTACTTTGCATTTTATTATATTTAAAACATAATTTCAATACATTATTGATGAAATTAAAATTATTCTCAACTAGTTTAGATGGTTTTTTTTGTCGATTGACATTTTTTTGTACACAACTCCATCAAATAATACGCAGGATGTTGCCCTGTGACCCCTACAGATGGCACGAGAACAGTGGTTGCAAAATGTCCAAGTCATGCACCCTTGGTTTCATTGTAGGTTTCAATTATTTCGGGATTTTCTGTTTCTGGTTTATTATCAGGTTCCCGTGTGTAGTAAGAAGCAAGATAAAAACTTTGTTTTATTTTAGTTTGTAAGATACCATTGTCCCTACATTAGTAAAATGTTTCATTAATGCTAAACATTCGTACCTCTGATGACTGAGCTTCGTCGAGAGCACAAAGCACGTGACAAGAGAAACACTATCTGGTATAGTGTGAAGTTTCAAGGTCAACTGAAGGTACTAGGGAGGGGAGCAGAGAATGACAATATTGTAAATCTCGGTAGTCAATTTTACGAAGGAATAGCATTCTAGGGTTAGTAATAATAATAAAAAAAGTTATCAACTTTTGCCGCAAATAAGTGTTTGTATTTTATACAAAATCCTTCTTACGAAATCTGGACTGTATCTTGGGTTAGATCCAGTCATGTTAGGCTAGGTTAGTTTACACCAAGAAGTGAAGCCTGCACTTCTAATTTGAACATATTTAATGTTCCATCTTCGGTACCCTCGATGTCGTCAAATTATGCCATGCTTTTGGGCTGCAGTTGTGGTTGAAGGTCAAATTCATATTTCTGATGTAGCCTAAAAGCCATTTGGCGTATTACACAAGTCGAGTATTTTACGTCACCGCACTAGACTTTTCTTAAAACACATCTTTTGAACACAATTCTTGTGTAATCAAACGCTTTAAAGGTTGTTATTAGAAATATAACTAACATCTGTACCTTCTCGACTCTTGCTAAACAGTTTATTTACGTCACTACAGTAGCCCCATGGCTTCTTTGGTGCTGACTGACAGCTCACAGCTGACTCCTGACAGTCAACATTTAGGTATATACCTAAATTTTGACCGTCAGAAGTGACAGCTGCTAAACACATGTTTTTGCAAATCATATGGTTCGGCGTAGTGATACATAATTTGGTCTGGTAACTTTTAAAATCTTTTAGCAGTCAGCTGTGAGGTGTCAGTCAGCACCAAAGAAGCCATTGGACTACTGTAACTCCAGTTAGTTACATCCATTACTGTTTCTACCCTACCCGCCTCGGTGGCGTGGTTGGCTAACGCGCTAGTCGTGTTGAGCTCGGCTGCTGAGAACGGGGAGATCGAGGTTCGAATCTCGGTCGGGTGAACTGGGGGTGGTTTTTCCTAAATAGTTTTCCACTCTCCCTCCACACAAATGCGGGTTCACTTCCTCTAATTCAACCTTCCCTATTCCTAATCCATTAGCGTAATTAATACTTAGAGCGTATAACCCGAACGGGTAGTAAGACGCGGTGCTTAAAATAATAATAATAATAAATAATAATAATAATAATAATAATAATAATAATAATAATAATAATAATAATAATAATAATAATAATAAAACGTTTTACTCAGCGAGTTTTAAAGATACAACGTTGAAACAAAAACCATAAATTCTTAAATAATTCTAAAAATAGTCCTACAATTTCACAAAATTATTGTTTTGGTATGCAAGTAGTTATTTGTAAATAGATTTTTTATAAATTATCTAAAACTCAAGCTATGGCCTATAGATCTAAAAGTCACGAAAATGGCCTTTAGGAGTAGGAGTCTTCCTGCCAGGATGCAGATTAAAAAAGTCCATTGAAGTATATGTCTATCTAGAATAAGAAACAAGATAAAGGTAATTTCAAAAAGAAAGTCAATCTGTTCAAGGCTCAAACAGTATAGTGAGTGTGAAAACTCGTCAGTGGAAGAGGGGGAGTATTATCAGCCGATAAACAAGAAGCCTCGCAAGGTGAACTACACATTTTCTCCCTATCTTTTTATTTCGTACATTAGTGTCTAAGTGTGTTAGTGTTAAATTGGTTGCGGTAGTACAAAGCAAACCGTCTCATCAGGACATTTCTGGTGTCTACCCATGAACCAAACAAATAATGGTGCTCGGATAATTTATCAAAAGAGGATTACGAGCTTTCATCTTGTCTCTTCTGCGAGCGTTGGCGTACAATGTGATATGAGGAGCTAAACCAATTAATCAGTAACTCTTTATAATGAGTATGTAGGAAGGGCTCAACAATTATTTATTTATTTTACTGACAAATTTTCGAATTAGGAATAAGCCCTGTCATCTAGCTCTGTGGATTTATGCAACCACCCACCCACATTACACCCAGCTGGAATTCAAACCCCAACAAACCAAACAGTATGAGACGGACGCCTTTGTCCACGTGCCCCTCCCCCCCCCCCCCCCCCATGTGGGTCTTAGTCAAATTAATCTGCATCGCTTTCTTGAGATCAACTAGATTCTGAGCGTATAATCCGAACGGATAGTAAGATTTGTTGTTAAAATAATAATAATTAAAAAACAAAATTCTCTATACTCGTTATCTTAAGAAAACATTGTCAGAAAAGAAGGAATTACGGTATTGATTACATAGGAGTACATAGTACATAGGAGTGCATTAACCCAATAGATAAACTGTTTGAAAGCAATGTGTCGTCGGTTTTATATAATAATATATTTTTATTTTTTGTTTCTTCACTCTCGAGGCGTTGTCTGATAGCAACAAAGTCAAGGATAGGTCAAGATTAAATTAAATTAGTGATATACTGATTTTTAAAAAAACAGGGAAAATTGTCATCGGTCTTCTGTACCGGGTTGTTCAGGAGTGTGTTGTTGGAACGGGTGGTTTTATAAAGGGTGGCAGAGGGTGGTGTGTTGAGGAGGGCCTGGGAAATATCTTGTCAACACAGCTGCACCAGTCTGAATAGAGTGTGACGTCATCAACGAGCTAATGTAGAAAGTTGAGTGGTTATTACTTACTACTGAGATAGCATGATAATATATTATTATGTTGGCATTACACTATGCTTGTTTTCATTAACAACAGCTTTATTCTAATCATTCCGCTCAACTTAATATTTAAACTTAAGAGTAAGGATGAGAAAATCTTTATTCTATCACCATGTCTTACTACCTGTTCAGGTTATACGCATATATGATAATTACTCTGATAGGGTATACCTGAGGAATTAAATGTTTTAAAGGTAAAAACACCCCCAGTAGACCCAATCGGGATTCAAAACCCGATATCCTCGTCACCACCAGGTCAGTCTAACACGAGAGTGACGCCTTAAACCATTCGGCCACTAAAACGGGTGATTATGAAGAAGGCTGTTTGGAAAAAGTACACCCACATTAGTGAGAGGGGAAATTAAAAAACAAAACAAGAGTAATAAATCACATTTCGAAACCATCTCAATCCACCTGACTAAGATTTGAACCTTAACCTCCCCGTGAGAGGTAATCCAAGCTTAGACCACGTGACCTCTGGTGCGCGTACAAGATTGATGTGTCATGTGCCCTGAAATATAGCACTGAGTAAATAAGAGGCTGAAATTATACGTCGTTTGTAATTTTTAACTAAACGTATTATTTGTAATCGTGCGCTTTAATTCCAGTACTCTCTCGAACTATCTCAAGGAACTGTGACGCTATCACAAGGACGTGAAACCATAATGCATATAATTTATTATATTATGTGGACAACACTTTGTTTTATAGTTTTATTTAATGGAGTATTTTATGTCCATTCTTGATACACATATATCTTTTTTTTACAAAGTTTCCAACTGTTTACCTCGTAAAGTATGCAAGATACGAACATTTATTTTGAATTTTGAGCTAAAGTCATGTGGTTTTAAGAGGGGAAAGAGGGACAGCATTGTTAGTTTTTTATTTGTTGGAGATTTTTAAGGTTATTTCAAGGAAAACTTTGTTTTTTAAAATGGAAATATGTGTTATTTTTGACGGCATTTTATTATACAAGAAAAAACAAATATCCTTTGTGTTATACATATTTTTACTCGATCTATATTTTCAAAGATGGACAGGTATTTTACGAGATACAATCATAGGATCATTATTTTTGAGCGAAATCTCAGTGTTGATTTCTACTTATAAATGTTGGAAGAAGTTATTAAGTCTATTATTACCCATAAAATATAAAATCAGACGAATGATAATGGTGTAATTCCTTAGGATGAAGACTTGCTTTATTTCCAACAAGATGGAGCACCACCACATTCCAAAATTGGTGTTCGACAATGGCTCAATATTACTTTCTAAACAGTGTATTGATAGAAGAAGGCCTATCGAAGAGCCTGCAAGATTCCCAGATACAACACCTTTAAATTTTTTTCATGTGGCTACCTGAAGGCTATCTATACTAAAATAACATGTCCTGACTGACTGACTGACTGACTGACTGACTGACTGATTCATCATCGCCGAGCGCAAACTATCAAGGCTACAAGCATGAAATTCGGACTGTATATTCATTTTGTTATGTAGGCACCCACTAAGAAAGGATTTTAGAAAATTACACCCCAAAGAGGTCAAAATAGGGGATGATAATATGTATGATAATATGTATGAAAGTCCGTCATTTTGAAAGTTACATAAACAAAATTTTGTATTTCGGTTATTGACGTAAAACAAATAAATACGTGTTTCAGGAATTTTGGAAATTTTATTTAATAAGGGATGAAAAAGGGGGTGAAAGTTTGTATCGGACTTGCATTATTTTTGATCTGAGGTCAAGTTATGGTCATCAACGTAACGTAATATTTTAAATTAATTTGTAAATACATATGTATATTTTCGTATTTGTATATAATCAACTTCCACGCGAGCAAAGCCGCGGGCAACAGCTATCTAGTTATTTATAAAACAAGGTCCACCAAGCTCTAAGAACTTGGCCAAATGATTACCACAGCTCGCAGAAATGTTCCTAGGGATGTTTTTTAAAATGTCAGATGTTCATTCTTATATAGAATCTATTATTGCATAGAAAATAATAACACTTTGAACAGCTGTTGTAATTCTTTGTGATCATATTTAGTGAGAATAAAACAAGAATACCTTAAATTAATACCGTTTGAAGGTAAATAAAACATTGTAATACCGTCTCGAAAACGTGCCTTCCTTCTCACGTGTGTAATTCTAACTGATTGCAAAATAAGTGTTCCTTGTTTATTTTTATAATACGAAACCAGAAACACATACTAATAACGACATTTACAGCATAACTGCTACACAAAAATTGCATTCTTTTAGAATAAGTTAAGTGTTTTGTCACATCATTTTAACCAATAAAGATAAGTCCACAAAAACTAAAATAGAATGAATTATAATCATCAAATGGTAATAAATAAAACATAACCTAAATTATCAGATAATAATGGATCCACTTGCATTAGGCTCAGCCTTTTTTTTTTAGCAGGAATAATTTTATTCTTAGACGTACGTCTAAAACAAAGGTCCTTTTTGACTTAAGAGACACTAAAATCACCCTTTTTATATCGAGTTTTACCCTTATAAATGGAAGTAGCCTCCATTTTGATGACTCAGACACAATGGTCATGATGGCTCAATGTATCAAGCATGGAGTGGGAAATTTTACAGGACTATCTGATCCCGTAAACTAGTTTGGGGCACTATAACTAGGAGCAGCTTACAATGACGTCACAGAGGAATGAGTATACGTGGACGTGACGTACATAGAACAGTAAATGTGAAGTCTATGTAAAGTTCTCCATTACTGTTTAGTTAGAAATTTGTCGTTTATTTTAAAAAGGAGTTCAGCTAGATTTTCTAGATTTTACATTTTATAACGTGGTTTATTTATAAAACAATAGATTTAGTTACATTTCATTGTATTCTATATAAGAATTGATGAATTAACAATCTGCAATAGAAAATGCGTTGTGTTTCAAGTGTAACGTCCCGCTTAGAATATTTTAGTTGGTGGCACTAACGCTGTGAGCGCTAGAGGTGTGGTTCTACTTGCCAAAATCAGAGTGGAGTTTCTACACTTATCCCTATCCTATGGTATCAAGCCTGTGGCGCATAGAGCATTTAAAATTAAGTTTAGCAGACGGACACAACACTTGTGCAGTCTTGTCTAGCATTTGGCACTTTAAAACTCATTAATTTAGCAACACTCTTCAATTGCGTTCGAGAATAGAGACGTGGGAGGTATAATTCAGATAAATGTTTCCGCATTTGCTTGAAAAAAGCATGGGGAGCTATCCTGGAAAAACCTACATCAGTATTATTTCCCCAGCGCGTCTTACTAACCATTCGTCTTGTTCACATTTTAGTTACATTCGGGGATAGGGAACAGTAAGGTACAGTTTGGAGGACATATACCCGCATTTGCACGAAGAAAGAGTGAGGAAAAACCACCTTCAGCATAACCGTCTGAGATTAGAACATGGAACTACCAGGTCACCGGAAAACCAAACAATACAATATTTAACGCCTTTATTCAAGGTGGACATTGGTGGTCACGCAGTTTTAGGCGTAAGGATATCAGCAGACTGAATTGCCTGTGACGGGGAAGTCACGGTGTCAAATCACGGCAAGTTGAGGTTGGTTTTTATCCATGGGGTATTTATCATCCCCTTTCAACTCGAAATTCAGCAAGCTTCTCTGTCCACCATGGAATAATAAACATACCAAATCAATTCAAACTCTCGCCGGTGCGCTCAGGGGTGAAAGGGACCGAACCAGGGGCAAGGACTGGCTCATAGTGCTTGACTCCCTTGTTTTTATTTAGGAGCTCTTAGACTATCTTAACAACCCCCTTGGCCACTTCAACTAAAAAATCCCACATGTATTATGTATATTTAAAACTAGTAATTAAAAGTATTTATTTATTTATTATTATTAGCACCACGTCTTACTACCCGTTCGGATTATAGGCACTTACGCTAATGTGTAATGGTAGGGTGATTGTGAGATGAAATGAAGGACCTACAGTTTAACGTGGAGTCCGAACCACGGTGGAGGCCTGGCACTCCCCACATTCACAATATGTCTTGTCAGAGGGGAAGGAAGGTTTTGGTAATCAGATAAATCAGTGCCGGGACCAAGGATTGAACCCCGGACCCCCAGTACAGAAGTCTGAGACCTTACCCCTAGACCACCAAGTCACCAAGTATGTACTTAAGTATTTAACGCGCAATTTCTGAACTGACTAATCACAGCACACGAGAATTTCTATATATTTTCACATACATTCCAGGGTTCATTTACTTCCCTCTGAAGGTAGTTGTGCTACGGATTTATACCGCTCAAGAAAAATCCGTCAACTCCAGCTGTATTTGAACCTAGGAACATCGGGCCCTGGGGCGAGTAGCCTACTTCACCTCAAATACCACCGAGGTAGACTTGAAAATAGCTACAAATAGTGTATCAATGTTTTTTTTAATAAAGAAATTAAATAATCACGTAATTTATAAAATGTCTAACATAATTTGAATCTATTATCACAAAACTAAACAAGAGAAATTTAGAAAACGTTAAGTGTGTGTGTAAAAACATAACCCACCCCCTCCTCCCCGATAATGAAAGTTTGAGTCAATGAATGTACTCTATCACTGTTCAAGACCAATCTTTACTTCACTGCTAGCTTACCTCTGGCCTCTGCAGCAGCCATTGGATTCTAGGAGGTCCACTTGCTTACATCGTACGTGTTTCTTGCCCTGGGACGTTATCATCCTGTACACACTTCTGCATTTTGTATTTTTACGTTGTAACATCTCGGGGTTTATATATATAAGAAATAGCAAGAAGAGGGTAGGTTTGAAAAATGTAAATTTAAGTAATTATAAGGCAGAAAAAGGTACACAATACATCTTAGGAACACCATTTCAATTGACATGCCACTTTTAAAAGTTAGTATCACTATCTTAAAGTAAAACTAGTAGTAAATGATTTATTTTCCAATGTTAGCAGCTACATGTAAAATATAAGTCGGCGTTTTCTAAACCGACCTTCTTAAATTATTGTTTCTTTTCTTTTATTACAAATAAACACATTTGTGATTGGATATGTGTTCATATTTAAAGTCATATTATCTGTAGCTGTCACTTTTATAGGTGATGCCAATTCCTTTAAAAAAACCCACTAATATTGCATTAAAATGTTATCAATGTTGGACGCATAAAATATGTTTGTATCCATAGAGGCGCTTTAAATATCCATTCGTAAGGCAATCAAGGTATTGTCATACAAAGCTCCTGAACCCACTTTTTAGTTGAGGTCCCATCCTCCTTCACCTCCAACCAGGGGTGGGAAAAACTGCTCCTTTAGTGGAGCAGGAGCAAACTGTTACTGCTCCATCACTGGACCTGTTCCTTTTACCTGCTCCTTTTTGTCACAGTGACAGTATTCGTACCTACTCCCAGCCTGTTCTTTTAGCACCGCGTCTTCTGCCCGTCAGGGTTATACGCATTTATGCTAATTACAACAATGTGTTAGGGATAAATATGGTTGATTCTAGAGGAAGTGCACCTACATTTGTTTGGAATGAGAGTTGAAAAAGTTTAGGAAAAATCACCCTCAGTGCACCCAACCGAATCAAACCTTAATCTCCTTGTCATCGGCAGTCCATTCTAGTGCGAGAGTGAAGCCTAAGAGAGACCAGAGGTTGTCAACCTTTTTGGATATCGAGGGCCATATGGGTTTAAAAAAATGTTTGACCAATTTGTAAAACAGTAAAGTAAAAAAGTAGGGGGAAAAAGTTCAATTTTACATTTTCCACGTAGTAATTAGTTATTATTATTATTATTATTATTAGCACCGCGTCTTACTACCCGTTCGGGTTATACGCACTTACGCTAATGTGTAATGGTAGGGTGATTGTGAGATGAAATGGAGGACCTACAGTTTAACGTGGAATCCGAACCACGGTGGAGGCCTGACATTCCCCACATTCACAAGATGTCTTGTCAGAGGTGAAGGCAGGGTTTAGTAATCAGATAAATCTGTGCCAGGACCGAGGATTGAACCCCGGCTGCCAGCACGGAAGTAATTAGTTATTAAGTCCATGTTTTGAACAAATTTTTTTGTTTTCCAAATATTTTGTGAGCGAGATAAAATCAGTCAGTCAGTAGATTGCTGACCACCGCCTTAAATCATTTGATCACCAAGTGGGTCCCTTCAATGTCACTCATCAACGTAACAATTTATTGTGAGAATATATTACATACTGTGCTTGTATTGTGGAAATAATGTTTTGTACTACGAAAGCTTTCCCCTTCAAAACTCATTTGTTACTCCCAAACTAGCTCTAAGCTAGGCCTCTATAATAGATAAGTAAAGTTGCGCTGGACCTAATCTCAGCGCTGCGACAAGAACACAAAGCATCCACTTCCTTTCTACTGTACGATTGCTCCAAAATATCTCCGGAGCATAAAGGAACAAGGTTGCTCCAGAGCTGTTACAACACTGTCTGTGACATAGAGACGAGGAACAGCTCCTTTCGTCTGTCAGGAACAGGTTGTGGATGTGACGTCAGAGTAACAGTGACAAACGACCAGGTTGTGATTTCACAACCCATCCCTACCTCCAACACAATTATGAGCCCCTGTATCGAGTGAAATACAGGATGAACAGGATATGAATCTTCATCCTGGTGTCAGTTTCAACAAGACCATGCAAGTATATCTCTTCTACTCCCTGCTCCGTGTTTAGGCTTCACGTCACTCAAGCCCTTGCGCAATACTTGAGTCACGCGTGACGGATACTCCAGGAATCTGCACATTCGCCAAGTTCTCTTATCATAATGCAACGAGGAAACGCTGACAGCTCATTGCGGATATAAATCAGCGAGCGGGTCACGCTTGATTTGGGACATTTGCGGTCTCAACAACATTTCACTGGGTTGAACTAATGGCTAATGAATAACATATATGACCACAATTTATCTACTGTAGGTGCACCACGGGAATGACCTTTAGTAGCACGCTAGCTGGCCTATTGACGCATCGTGTGCAAATTTTAAAATTACAACATGAAGCATAACATCACTGTATTTCATGCTAACTTTGGCAGAATTTAAGAGTGAAAAGGACGTAATAGATCGTCACTTATTTTCACTTTCGAAAACTAGGATAGAATACATGTTTTGTGTTTTTTAGTATTTACGATCCTGACATAAAAAAAACTTTCAGTAAAGAATAAAACAATTAAAAAAAAGATTTCTCCGAACCATGATGCAGTTTTTTCCAAGACAGTGAAAGCGACCTTAGCCAATTTATTTCTAACAACTAACAACGTAAATCACCCAAAAGGAATAGATGCTCCGCTGGTCTACGGTGAGAGTAGATGCTCCCTTGGACCACGGTGAGAGTAGATGCTCCCTTGGACCACGGTGAGAGTAGATGCTCCCTTGGACCACGGTGAGAGTAGATGCTTCCTTTGATCACGGTGAGAGTAGAATGACCTCGAGGCGAGGGTGCAAAGAAACCTCGTGGTGACCATTGGACAAACGCTAGTGATCACACAGACCGGACGTGTGTTACACTCGCGCAGTCAAAGGCTTGTAGAGCAACTTACTAGTCACTCCAACTCACATTATTGTATATCCATTTTTCAAATGCTAATCATAATCAAAGTGTGGAATAAATCAATCCTAACTTCAGAATTTTTTTTAAAATTCGTAGTCCAAGGAATGTATAAAAATTCTAGCCAACAATTTTTAAATGTATCTGTCACTCGTTCACTCACTCAGTCTGGCCGTGCCCTCATCATTTACTTGGAGTCAATAGCTTTACGTAACATCCTAGGAATATTGGATGATTTAATAATAGTTTTAAATCAATACTAACTCGAAAAAAAATTTAACTATTAATAAGCTTCAAACTATCCGAATATTTACTCTTAAAATTACGAATTAAATGCTAGATTTTTACCATTTATTTGAATAGGAGTTTCATTGGAAATCATGTTGTGTTTGAATTATCCAATTTTTCGAATCAAGCAATGTCGAATTATCTAGAGCCTACTGTACTAATCCGTTATCTTTAATTTTAGTCTAACCCAGTTTATTCGTTAGTAGGGAACGCGAAACTATCTGGCGCTCGAACACAACTTAGCGCCGAGATATAAACTGACCGGCATGTGAATCCAGGGTGATCAGGTCGTATACTAACTCGGTCAGCAAGGCCATAGTCGGGGGTGGGGGGTTGAACAAAATATGTATGGCTTTATTTATGGTTTAAAACAACATCAAAATTAAGGTACAAATACAAATTAGGGGGCTGTGTTACCATAAAAAGCACTTCAGAGAGCTACTATTGATGTTTAATATTTATAATTTTTCTAACCTTCAGCAGTTAGGGGTTTATGTTACCCTAATAAAACACTTCAGATAGCTTCTAGAGGTGTTTATCTTTTATAATTTTTTCTAACATCCGGCAATTGGGGGGATGTACCCACCAAACCCCGCCTTAAATTATTGGAAGGCAACGACCTTGTTGGTCAGGAACCAAACCAAAGACTCTAGGACAGACACGATTTGTGCCGTTAGACGCTTCCATCCGAAGCCTTTAAATTTTATAAGTGTTAATTCCAAAGTCAATTGATCTGAATTGAATCTATCTTTCTAGTCGATTAATTTTAGTCCCAAATTAAAAATAGTCTTTTGAATATTATTGTGTTTTTTTGCGTCCTCAGCGTATAAACTTGTTTTACTTTTCATCCATTATTGTTACTGTGGTTTGAGTCAATTTTTTATTCGAGCCATAGATTTTCCACTACCGAATGGCTAGGTTTGTCTGATTCATATGCCTTATAATCTAACTTAAGACTAGGACAGGAACAGCATCCAGTTACCAGTCGTTAATTTATCAATGTGAAACGCTTCAGCAACGATAATTTTTTCAGCCATGCCTGAAATCGAACCCGGGACCCTTAGCTCAGTAGACAGACATGCTACCAACTGAGTTAAAGTGTCAGATTTTAGAAGCTTGTATAAGCTTTAATTAAAAAATAAATAAACCAAAATTGGTCGGGTAGAACTCTAGGACTCACTGTAGAAAGAAATTGCTTTACCTTCTAAATATTTAGATTTTTGACTTTTTCTAGATCCATTTTTAAGCACCGGGTCTTATTACCCGTTTGGGCTATGCGCTTAAGTACTAATTACGCTAATTGGTTAGGAATTGGGAAGGTTGAATTTAAAGGAAATGAACCCAAATTTGCGTGGAGGAAGAGTGGAAGACCGTCTAGAAAAAAATCACCCCCAGTTCACCTAAGCAAGATTTGAACTTCGATTTCCCTGTCCTCGTCAGTTTAGCTCAACACGAAACTTGTGCGTTAGCTACCTATGTCACCGAGGCGGGTTTCCCCTTGTCCAACGCCTACTACACACCCGGTTCAGTTTTAATTTATCAATACTCCATTAGTGTAAATATGCGAAAAGATCGGATGGATAAGAGTAAAGTGTACAGAAAAAACCCCAACACAGATCGACTAAAATAGATCATAATATTATATCTAATCTTCTAGACTTCTGCTGATTGGAAGATGCGATAGTAAGATCGCATCTTACATGTCGCATCTCTCTCTCTCTCTCACACACACACAACACACACACACACACACACACACACACACACACACACACACACACACACACACACACACACACACACACACACACATATATATGTACCGTATATATATATATATTTTTTTTTTAATTCAGGTCTTTGAAAATGAAATTGATTCTTATGCTCTTTGGTGAACAAAGATATTTCTCTTTTCACAATTTTTCTCTAACAGTGTTCCTAGTTCCTAATGCCATTTGGTAAGTAAATAAGAGTGTATATTGTTTATATTTATGATCTTTGTTGTTGTGTTTCTACAACAATGTATATACCTATTATTTCATTTCACAAATCTTATATGAGTTTTTGGTAAATGTCTATTTTAAGATAAAAGCGGGAGAAAATCTGTGTGAAGCACCGTTTTGTATATTCTGAGATTTACATTACGACTTGCTGTACTGAGTTGGGTGACCTGACGGTCTAGGTGAGTAGTGGTTGAATTGAGAGTTTCAGCACACTTTCTCCCATAAGGTTAACATTGATCCTCCTTACACAGTGTGTGGATCCTCCTTACACATAGTTGTTGGTTTCCCCCTCCCCTCCCGCCCTTCTTTTGACTCCCTCCCCTCCTCCTGACCCCTTTTCCAGTGTTCCGGACATGTTGGTTCTTGTATTATTGCTTATTTATGTATACTCATAGCGTTTTTATATATCGCAGATGTGTATTGCTCAACCTCTGCCATTACAGACGGCAAGCCCTACGAGGCGGGTATAAATATACTTCAAAATCATTACAGTCAATCCTTTCAATTTGTGATTGCGCCATACAAGCATCAAGATGAGTTTCAACGTGCTGGAAAATTGGTTAAATTCAGGTATGTTTTAAATCGTTTTGTATATTTTAATGGTTACTATTTTACTTATTACATCTTTAGTGTACAGCAGTATTCTCTTCTTTGTTAGATGACGAGCCCCAGACGCTTGGCGATGAGAAAAGCATTGATCAGCGGCGGATCGGGAAATATTATTTTGGGGGTTAACCATATTTTCGAGTTTTAGCATTGATCCTCCTCACTGCGAAGTTGGATAATTTTCCCCCACATAGAACCTTCCTATAGTTAGTGAATTACTTTCTCTCATAAGAATAGCATTGCTCAGTGGTGAATCGAGAAAAAATATTTAGGGAGGGGAAGGCGGGTGGTAAACCAGGTGTTTCTAAAATAGTTACACCATTAATTTGATAAAACTTTTATAAATCACCAACATATTATTATAATATTACTACGTATTGGGTGTTACGCGTTTAGCCATTTATTAAAATGTTTCCCATGAGGCACTGCGGGGAAGCTAGTAACGTCACCTCCAACCTATAACTAATTTTAACTAAACTATTTAATTTAGATAAAGCTGTGCTGTTTCACCTGCTGAAATCAGGCTATGATACTCACAAGCACTCGAGCTATTTACGTAATAAAATATAAATGGTGATTTTTTTATGTCTACATTGGTAAACAAATTTGTCTTATTTGTAGTGACCGTATGCAAGAGTGTTGCATCCATTATCTAAAATATAGCGTTTGTCATCTCCTGGTGAAAGTGCAAGTTTATTCAAAGAAATACTATACAATTGATGTTTCTCACTTCTTATCATACACATATTGGCGTTGTGTAAGATCCCCTTCTTTAAACATTTTTTATAATGATCATGTTTAATTTTCTTTTTGAGAGTTGTTTTTGACACATATTTACCTACTTTTTCCTCCTTAAGACTTTCCTTTTGAATGGGGTAAAGCTTCGGTCGAAGTCCCACAAACTCTCGAATACACTCCCCATTCATCTCATCCTTCATTTTACCCAGAGCTTTTTATTGCACACACTGTGTAAAAAATGTGTCTCTGGACAGAATGAAGTGTCAAATCGTTCTATATTATCAAACATATTCACATACATATTTTTTGTTTTCAGCTCGTAGCAGAGGGTGTCTGTATCTGTGAATAAGAGCTTTGGATTTTGTCCATATTTCCTCTTAACATAATTATAGTGAAAGTTATACATGATAACCTTGCTTATATATAAGATTGCAAAGCCCGCATAGATAGGCTTACTCAAAAGTAGGCTTATTTTTCTCATGTGAGCCCCAAATAACTCTTCCGTGAAGATTGTATAAGCAATAAATGCTGGTGAAACAATACGCTTCTTCAGCCTTTTTTCATTATTTAGTAATTGAACATTTACACGATGTCTTTGATTCTCCATCGTCTTCCCAAATACTGCATTGTTCATGAGTTTGAAAAATTCCTTTTCAAATCCATTTAATGTATTTTTTCATCGGGATGTATTAAAATCAATATATGGCTTCAACCAAGCGCTCTGATTGAAAGTTAGGACTCTGTGTATCTTTGGAAACTTCATACCCAAGGAAATATACAGTTTTAAATTAAGGTAGTGTATCACATAGATTTGTTTACTGTTTAGGTTGGGCACTATCTTTTCTGTTTTCCCCGGTGGGAGAGTTCAGCTTGGATTGTATATACTTAGAGAATGGGGATAACATATCAGGAGTAACTATGACTTTTTCAGGAGCAAGTGGATAGTCACTGTGCTCGTCATGAATTTCTTCCGGATACTCTAGATCCACTTCTAATATATAGCCCGCAGTGTTATCATCAGCAACTGAATTTATATTGAGCTCTGCTATTTCACTCTTGTTCAACCACCTAAAATTACTCTGAGAAAGGCAATCAGACATAACAGTTCCGTATAGGTTATTACAATCCCAGTATGGGATATACTTCACCTCGTTTTCATGGTTAAAATCCATCATATCGGGGTTGTTTGCTTCAGAATGTCTATTAGAAATCATAGACACCCCACCATGTATCCCCTTTTCAATGAATAAAGGCATTCCAATGTCAGTTAGTAGCTCCAACTCAACCTTGGTAATCTTTAAAAATGCCACCCATGCTAGCCCAGGGCTTGTGCAAAAATGTATACAGTCTAATATATAGTACTCAAAACACAAAGAGTGAACGTATTAGAAGACGTCTGCTAAAGGTAGAACATCACTTAAATCATATACATTTTGATAATCTTCCATAGTGTTCATTTCAAAGTTTTCCCACACAGTTTTAGCAGGAGTGTAGCCACTTTCTGAAATATGTTCTTGGTGCATCTGATTATAAAATGCGGATTTTGGTGGTAGTTGACTATCTTTCAGTTTACTGCTGCAATCCATGTAGTCGTAAGGGAACACACCTTTTAGTAGCAGTAGATCTACTCTATCGAAAGGGATATTTGCATGGAGTATTTTAGATTGAGTTTTCCCAACATGCAACAAATTTTCAACAAATTTTTCAAGAGATGTGCTTAAAAACTGGAACGAGTCAATAAATTGTAAATAGCCAAGACTGAATGAGATATACTTCTCCATGTTGTTTGGAATACATGATATTATTCTGTCTGTAAACTTCCCAATTTTCTGCATGATAATATGGGCATCATAATTTTTTAAATTGTGTAAAATGACGGGTATTCTCTTGGTATACTGAAAATGAATATTGCACTTACTATGAGATGCACCCCGATAAGCTCCACTGAGATGACAGTGGTCACGGACGTGGTCTTGACCCAATTCCTTCTCGCAGATACTACATACGCTAGCTGAAATAAATTCATTTTCTTATTCAAGGGTGATGTGTATAGGGAGAACATGTTTCTTCATCTCGATGATCATGGTTTCTTCTTCAACAAGTTTATGAAGAAAGGTATCCACAACATTTTCCCCGCTATAGACAACAGGGGTTTCACACATTTACCTTCGGAATCGACTATTGCATATGAAAATCCTGATGGCTTATGCATCGTCATTTTTGTAGTTGATGAGTGGCCAGAGTTAGGTATACACCCTGATATTTTAATATTAAAACACTCAAAATCTGCATAGATCACATACGGTATTTTTTAGCATATATTTATATGATGAAAATTTCAATATTTTATCCTCTTCCTTGGGCATCCGTATCTTCTGAGCATCGAAATCAGCACACCGGTCACTATGCTCATCCCTGAGATTTTCATTAGAAAATCTATTTAAGCAATATTTGCAATAGTATGATTCACCTATATGTCTGGTCAGCGAGATTAGCAATCGGCTCAAGTTCTTAATAAGACAATAATGTCCCCCAATCAACGTTTGAAAGAAACAACAAATCCACGTGATTTTCACGACTAGCCTTAGTTATCCTTAAAGGGAATATTTCCCCTTGGTAGCCGTACACATTAATAGATACATTATTTTGTTTTTCAAACTTAGTTATTTGTGGTATTTGCACAGGATATTCAATCCATCCATATTTAGTTTACCTTCCAGTGATATATACTTACTCACTCGATTAGCGTCGTCGTCAGCTGGGTATATAAATGCTAGCACAGACCAAAGAAAACATTTACTGTCAGCATTTCTTATATTAATTAAGGCAGGTTTATTTCTCAACTCTTCTAGTAATGGAATATAGCTGGAAGCAACCAAAGGAACATATTTAGCTAGTTTAAGCTATAAGTATTTCACATGGTCCTCAGACCAACCACTTCCTTTGTGGTGGAAAGAAGAAGCTGCTTCAATCATGTAAGTGCATGCGCCCTCAATCTGTGATTTTAATTCATCAGGACTTAGAGTGACAATACACTTACTGCGAAAGTAAGGGGTGATTTTTTCCTCTCCCTCCCCTCCAAATTGAGAGTGCTCTACATAGGCAGATGTATACCTTTTTAGATTACCCATTAAACTAAGTTGTTGGGTAAGCGTTGCTTCCAACTTCCTTTTAATTTCGTTAGTAAGGACTAAAAATAGCGAGTCTTTCGAGGTAGAGAGCCTGATTATTTCTACTGTACCATTCAAAGCTTCTGAAAATTTACAGGGGTCATAATCTTCATCAATATCGAGATTCTCAATAGATTCCTGCTCTCTTGACTTTGAAACGTTGCCAACATTCCCCAGTGAAATTGCTCCTGTTGCAGTACAGTTCTTTAGCTTGTGTCGTAATAGATTATCCCGCAGTGAAAATATTTGACTGCATTTATCACACTCGAATAACTTCACCTCCCAACTATGCAAGGAAACATGTCGGTGTAAGTTGGCACTCCGACTAAAAACTTGTCCACACTCATCACACTTTTTAAGTCCAATCCCGTGTTGTAAACGCATATGACGTGTCAGGTTGGTAAGCTTGGTAAAAGATTTTGAACTGTTCTTACATAGGAAGATCATTTTAACCAAGCGTGTTGTATGAAAATCAACAGATAAAATATTAACTATAGAGTGTGTTCTATGAGAATAAATAGATAAAATCTTAATGATAGTTGGCTTGACAATTATTCACTATCGATTCTATAGACGCCGAAGGCAAATTTAACACCAGAAAATACGAGGATTTGACGAAATCCTTCACATAGCGTGTAAAACGATAAAGCCATCATATCGAATTATAAACAATATTTGTCTGCGAGTAACAAGACATGTGTGTGCACAATTAGTTCACCTCCAAATAGTACACCTAGAAATAAAATCAATAAATATGGTAAATAGTGTACAGGTAACACATACGTTACTGCCTGAATCCTTCAATATATTGCTATTTACGAGTAAATTATTATGATATGTCAAACTTATATTTATTTCTTAATAACTCTCATTCTGTGCCATCTAGTGAGGAAAATTGGTACTTATAATTTCTCAATGTTTTCCTCCCGACCAAAGCCTACCAACATTTGTTTTGTTTGATAAATACTGTCACCATGTACGTGTGGAACGATTAAGTACTAATTACGCTAGCACATTGATAATTGGGAAGTTTGAATTTAGAGGAAGTGAGCCAGCATTTGCGTGGAGGGAAAGCGGAAAACTTCCCTAGTTTACCCAACCAAGATTCGATCCTCGAACTCCTCCATCCGCGACCATCTGGCACTACACGAAACATTGTTGCAGTCAACTACGACACTGAGGTGGGTAGCTGGGAAGTTTGAATTTATAGGAAGTGAGCCAGCAATTGCGTGGATGAAGAGTGAAAAACTACCCTCCAGGTCTAAGGAAGCACTCTATCCGTATACTAAACTGAAGGGGGTTCGAATCCTGTTCCACTGGATGGCTGCCACCTTCTTTGGTCAGTAAGGGGGGGTCTCCAGCTAAAAGTAAGGTGCTTCCCGGACTCACTCTACATGCAATTGCTGGTTCACTTCCTTGTCCTTAGCCCCTTAGAGTAATTTTCATTGTTTCAAAATAAAATAAATTATGTTGTTACCAAACCTATGTCCAATATAATCCTTTGAGCTAAGGACCCCCCCCCCCCAACTGACAAAAGAAGGTGGCAGCCATCCAGTGCTTCAAATGAGAAAAATAAGCCTACTAATGAATAAAACTTTCCATGCGGGTTTTGTAATCTTAGATATAAGCAAGGTTATCTATCATGTATAGCTTTCATTATAATTATGTTAAGAGGAAATATGGACAAAATCCAAAGCTCTTATTCACAGACACAGACTCCCTCTGCTACGAGCTGAAAACAAAAAATGTGAATGTGGATATGTTTGGTAATATAGACTGATTTGACACTTCAGACTATCCAGAAACACATTTTTTACACAGTGCGTGCAATAAAAAAGCACTGGGTAAAATGAAGGATAAGAAGAAGGGGGAGTGTATTCGAGAGTTTGTGGGACTTAGACTCCATTCTAAAGGAGAATTTAGAGGAGAAAATTATAGGTAAAGGTATATGTGCCTCACTGTTCAGTCAGCCTTGTATCTTTCCTTCGCACTTGCACCGGCCGCTCCACCCTCCCACTCTACTGCCTGGACCGGCCCACTGTCCATGTTGTCTGAGCCGTCCGTGACGACTCCACCTCTGCACACAGCGACAGCGCTCACTATCACCGACCCCGGGCAAGAAGAAGTTGGCGGCGAGCAGCGGGGGAGCCGCCGTCAACGGCAGGCTTGTGCTGCCCGTCCTTTCTGGGGAGGTTGGAAGTCTCCGCTCGCGGGGACTGAAGGCTCCCCGGTCAGGAAGGAGCTCGTGCCGGGTGGCAAGTGGTCCGCCACAAGCCCGAAGGCGGGAGCTTCAGTGGCAGCTGCCCCTTCGAGGGGCAACAAGCCAGAGGTAGCTGCCAAAGTCAGCGGGGCCGCTCCAATTCCCGGAGCCGAGCGTGCCGCTGGCCGAGGTGAGCTAGAGTCACCCCCGGGTGACGAATCGGCCCTTATTAGGGCCAACAAATCGGCCCTTTCCAGGGCCAACAAATCGGCCCTTTCTAGGGCCAACAAGGCTGGCGTGACCCCCCAATTTTCCGGGGAGGTGGGCGCAGTCCTCAGCCAAGCGGGTGGAGGTAGCGGGGCCCCTCAAATTACTGGAGGTGAGCGTGCCGATAGCCACACCCAGTCGGTGTCACCCTCGGGTGAAGTTTCGGCCCTTATCAGGGCCAACAACTCGGCCAGCGTGATCTCGCCAACTACCGGCGAGGTGGGCGCAAGTGGCCAAGGTGAAGCCAGCGGGGCCCCTCCAGCTACCGGAGGCGAGCGTGCCACTGGCAGATCCGCCGGGGCTTCCGGCACTGCACCCTCGGGCCTCGGCTTGAAGGACAGTGCTGGCCCCCTTCAAAGCGTCGGCAGCAATGCCGATGCGGGCGAGCCCAGCGGGGCCCCTCCGACTACAGGAGGTGAGCGTGCCGCTGTTGGCCAAAAAGTGCTGGAGGCCCTTTTTAGGGCCGACAGCCCGCAAACCGGGGAGGATGGCAAAAGCTCCCGCCAGCACGATGGGTGGAAACCTAACGGTGCCAACGCAAGCCCTGACCAGGGGGAGCCTAGCCGTCCTCCGCCAGTAAAGACCGCTGCAAGCGGCACTGACGCAAGCGCTAGCGCAAGGGTCTCAAAAACCCGCGTCAACTCCGGCACCTCCCGCCAAGGGGTGTCGGTAGGTGTGAAACGCCCGGCTGAATTTTCTTCAGATTCGGAAGACCGGGTCGCACGCTTCGCGCGTGTTGACAGCTCGGGCGAGTCCGTGGACGTGGAGGGACTGTCTTCAGGACCAGACCTCCCGTTGATGCGCGACGAGTCGAGCCAGGGGTCCGATGATGAGTCTGAAGGATTTCGGACCGTAAGACCCCGCCGAAGGGGGAAGGCCGGCAACACCAGGAAGCTGCTGGGGGGCAACCCTAACCATTTAGGCGGCAGCTCTGGTGATGAGAGCGAGGCCAGCGGTGGCCCGGGCCAGGGTGCGCCAGCGCTGGGTAAAGGTGGGAAGCGGCGGAAACCTGCGGGTAACAACGCAAGCCGTGTCTCACCCCAGCCTGGTACTAGTGGCTCTGGGCCGGCTGGCAAAGCGAAGGGGAAGATCCCTCCCATCATATTGTGTGATGTGGAGGGCTACTCCAAGTTGGCGAGGGCCATCCGGTCCAAGGTTCGCGAGCCTGTGGAGGCGGTCAGGCAGCCGGGGGACCGAGTGCGCCTCCAGTGCGGGTCGGAGGAAGATTACCGCGCCCTCCAGAAGTTCTTGCCGAGCTTGGGGATCCAGCATTGGTCCTACGAGCTGGGACGGGAGCGACTGGTCAGGGTTGTGGTGAAGGGACTCCTGACACGGACAAACCCCGACGACATCCAGGAGGAGCTAGTGGAGATGGGTTTCCCCGTGAAATCCGTCACACAGATGCTCTCCCAATGGAAGCGGGATCAGAAGACCGGAGAAAGGCAGCGGTTGCCGAACTTCGTTGTCTCTCTGACGCCCGGGGAGCAGACCGCAAGGCTGTATTCCATATCAGTCCTGTGCGGGCTCCGCGTCAGGGTGGAGAAGTACAAGTCTCCAGGCGGCCCGGTTCAGTGCAAGAACTGTTTCCGGTTTGGGCATGTGCGGAGGGATTGCCGCGCTAACCCGAGGTGTGGGTTCTGTGGTGGTGACCACGAGAGGGGCGGGTGCCCGGAGGAGAGACGATCTCCCCCGAAGTGCCTGCACTGCTCAGGAGCCCATTCCTCGGCGTGGCGGGGCTGTCCCACGTACAAGTCCTTGCGGGCGGCAGGGAATGTGCGGGCCTCCAAGCCTCAAGAAGGGAGGACGGATGGGCCAAGTGAAGGCCAGAAGCCCTCGGGGCACGTTGCGGGACGGAGGGCGAAAGTGACTCCAGCTCCAACACCAAAGCCACTGGTACAATCATTCGCCAGTGTGCTGTCAAAGAGAGATACCCCTCCACCCCAGGTCGAGGCACCTGCCGAAGCCACCAAACCTGAACCGGTGGAATCCGGTTCTACCCCTTTGGTCGAGGGCCCGCCCGAGACCGCTCCTCTCCCTATCCCAACCCACACTGCCATCCTACACCCTTCCAACCCTTTCCTTCCACTCCCAACTCCCACCCTTGTTCCCCCTGTAACCCCCACACCCGAGGATGATGTTGCAAAGCTCAAAAATTGCATTGAGCTACTCAAGGGTATTCCGGGACTGGACCCATGGGACTTTTCATCGAGTCTCTTGAGGAAGGTCCAGGAGTCTCCGAGGAGTAACCGTGGCCACCTGGTCATGGAGCACATTATCCTCTACCTGGTCTCTCATGGCAGTGCACCCGAATAGAGGACCACCAGTGCTGAAGGAGCTCACGGTCGCACTCTGGAACGCCAACGGAGTCGCGGGGAAGAAGGCTGAGCTTGAAAGTTTCCTGGCAAAGCATCGTGTCGATGTAATGCTGCTAGGAGAAACCCACTTGCGCTCCGCAATGAGGTTCTCGTTGGGAGAGTTTATCTGCCATCGTAGTGACCGAGCGGGGGATGTGGGAAGGGGCGGGACGGCGGTTCTGGTCCGAAGGGGCCTTGACCACCACGTCGTCTCACTTCCTCCCCTCCAACACATGGAAGCAACGGCTATCCAACTGGTGACCTCGACTGGCCCAGTGCGTTTCATTTCCATCTACTTCCCTCCCTACCACCGGTTCGACCAGGCCACGAGGGCTGACATGGAGGTGCTGCTTCGAGGTACCACGCCTGTTTTAATCGGTGGTGACTTCAACGCTAAGCACCCTTCATGGGGCTCTAGGATTATGTGCGCTCGCGGCGGATTGCTCCGCGACGTCATAGATCTACACGGCCTGGTGGCTGCCGGGCCTCCGACCCCTACCCACTTCCCTTTCAATCCCGGCTATCTCCCGGACGTCCTAGACTTCGTTGTCTCCAGAGGGATCAGAAGGCGGTTAGTGCTGAAGTCTCTAGCTGAGCTAGACTCGGATCACAACCCCGTTCTCGTGAACCTGGGACGCGCGGTGTCCTTCATAGACCCCCCCGAAAAACCCGACCTAAAGCGCACTGACTGGGACAGGTTTACGAATGTGTTGAGAGAGAGGTTGGGACCCACCCCTACCTTTCGAACAGCAGCGGAAATCGATCGCGGTGCGGAGTTCATAACTTCCGCCATCAAGGGGTCGCTCGAAGCTTCGACGCCGAGGCACCGTCCTAAGAGGGCGCCACAGGCTTCTTTGCCCGATTCTATCCTCAGGCACGTCCGGGAGAAAAATCGGCTGAGGAAGGCTTGGCAAATCTCGAGGGACCCGGTAGACAAGGCCAACTGGAGCCGCAAAGTCCATGCGGTTCGGGAGATGGTCCGAGAATACCGGAACAGTGTCTGGGAGGACAAGATTGAGAGCCTGTGCGTGCAGGACAGGTCCTTGTGGCAAATGACGAGGAACTTGATGCGGGTCCCCGCACCAAGGCCGCCTATTGTGAGTCGCAACGGGGTGGCCAACTCCGACCAGGAGAAGGCCGATGCTCTCGCTGAGCACTTAGAGGCGCAATTTGTACCGACTGACAACCCGTCAGACCCGGTACACGTTGCGCACGTGGCGCAGGTCATCAGCGCGGTCTCGTACAGACCCTTGGATGAACCCGAACCCACGGAGGTGACAGAAATGTCACGGGCGATAGCCGCTCTAATACAAAACAAGGCCCCGGATCCGACGGTATCAGTAACGCGGTCCTCAGAAAGCTGCCCTTGGAGGCGATTAACTTCCTTGTGGAGTTATTCAACGCCGTCCTGTTCCTGAGTCACTTCCCCGAGCTCTGGAAGCATGCCAACGTCCTCTGCTTTCATAAACCGGGTAAGGACCCGGCCCTAGCTTCGTCCTACCGACCGATCAGCTTGCTCGACTGTCTGGGCAAGTTGTTCGAGAGACTAATAATGACGAGACTGACCCGACATGTTCGCGAGGGGGGCATCTTGGTGGACGAGCAGTTCGGCTTTCGGGCGGGACACGCTACGTCTCATCAACTTGTCCGGCTCGTGGAACAGGTTACGAGGAACTTCAACATCAACAGGCTGACTGGTGCTGTCTTTCTTGACGTGGCAAAGGCCTTCGACCGTGTTTGGCACGAGGGTCTCCTTTTCAAACTCCTCTCCCTGAACCTGCCCTTCTACCTAGTTAAGGTTGTTCAATCTTATCTTTCCCATCGCACCTTTTCCACTACCTTTGGGAACGCCACCTCCCAAGTCAGAAGCATCCGGGCTGGAGTGCCGCAGGGTTCCATGGTGGGCCCGCTGCTCTTCAGTCTCTATGTGAACGACATTCCAAAATCCCCAGGCACCGAGTTGGCTCTGTATGCGGACGACACGGCTCTAGTAGCGGAGTCGTGGCGAGGGCAGCTGGTGGAGAGGCGACTCCAGACGCACCTGACGCAGTTGGAGGGGTGGCTGACAACCTGGAGAACAAGTATTAACGTGGAGAAGAGCACTGCAATGCTCTTCACATGGAAAAGAAAGTACTACAGGCCGGCTCCACTCCGGCTGTTCGGAGAACAGATCAGATGGGCGGACAGTGTTAAGTACCTGGGACTTACGCTGGACACAAAACTGACCTGGAGACTACACTGCAACGAAAGACTCAACAAGGCGAGGCAAAGGCTGGGAGTCCTAGGCCCACTGCTTAACAGGCGTAGCGCCCTGTCTACAAGGAACGGTCTGACACTGTACAAGCAGTTGCTCAGGCCGATCCTCGACTATGCGTGTCCCGCTTGGGGTCACCTGGCGGACACGTATATGAGGAGGATGCAGGCGTTCCAGAGCGTATGTCTGAGGATCATTGTGGGCGCACCTTGGTATGTCCGGAATGAGACTCTTCATCGTGACCTGGATATGCCTACCATCAAGGACCACTTCCGGAAACTGGCGCAGTCTTTCTACGCTAGACTTCCCGGTGCCACCAATCCTCTTATCCAGGGGCTTGGGAACTACGTCATCGACACTGGTGGGTGCCATCGACGTCCCAAAGCCCTGCTCGGATAAGCGAGATGTGTCAACAGTGGTTTGGGAGGCTCTCACCCAGCCCCCCATAGAGTAGTGTCTCCGCACGTAACTCTAAAAAACCCTTAGTCGGTTTCTCAATTTCTTACCCCCCTTTTTTACCCCAATATTACTAATATTTTGTAATCTCTGTTTCTTTGTTTCAGAACTTCGCGAAACGCGACAACCCGTTCTTAATTTTTGCAAACCACACGGTGTGACCAATTGGTCGGTACGTGTTGGAACTTGCTCTCGTGCTCCCCTTCTGGAAGCATCGGAGCATGCCTTTTGTCTGTGTCTGTGTCTAAAACCCTTTTGAGCCCTCTCATCGTTAAAAACGGAAGCCCCGTACCAAACCAGGTTTGACGTCCCGGGCACCAGGCAATTAAAGGGGAACCAAAAAAATTCGCTCCACTATTTTATTAAAAAGATAACAAGCCCTAGGGGACTCCGCTATGGATAAACAACGCCACCACAATAAAGAGTTCAAGCACAAAAAAAGGGTAAAAACCCCACCAATAATTATTCAAACTCGGGGGAAATAAACAAGGGAATAAAAGCCAAAAAACCCAAACCCTTAAGGAGATACAAACTCACTAAACCCAGGATAAACTTAAAAAGTTCTTTAAAGGACTACAGCACATTCGTAAACTTTTAAAGGAAAAAACCAGAATCTTCACGTTATGCAAAAGGGACGGGCCCTTAAAGGGTTGTGATAAAGGGCCTCCACTCCATCAGCCGATGAGGCCAAAATACAAACCACCGAAAGGGGTTTAAAGCCCATCAAGGAGGCAACTGTACACAAAACCACCACAAAAATTACAACACCGGGGGCCACTCCCCATTTCATGCCCCCGGGGGAAAAATCACAACATAGGGAGTTTAAAAAGTGGGGAAATAAATACACAGCGTAAAGTTTAAGGAATCCCAAAAAATCTGAGAGCAAAATACTCCATGCCCCGCTGCCAACGTTTTCCCCACTCAAAAACATTTTTTCACAAACCCCTGATGTGTCAAGTGTCTGGGGGACACTTGCCCAAGAGTGCGCAAAAAAACAAAAAAAACGCCGGCACGCTTTGTTAACTGCAAGGGGGAACACGGCTAATTATCGAAACTGCCCCGCTTTATTGGGAGTTGGAAAAACTGAAAACCAAAAACATTACCGAAAAAAGGGGGTGAAAAACCAGGGACGGTCCGTTCACCAGACGGGTCACCACAGACTTTGACAAACCCAGACCACCGACATCGTCCCCAAACCCGAGACAAGGGGATGTCATCCTGCTGCAGTTGAAAACCCCCCAAAAAAAATCATGAGACCGCCCAAAACTCCAACATATTCTTGACAAAACTATCTTTTCCCAAATACTTAAAGACATAAATCTATCGGGACTCCTTACACACCTAAAACTGTAAAAAACCCAGCAAAAACCCCGCCCCCGGAAAAAACCCAAAGGCCCCTGCTTTTCTTAAGCCGTCACTTTTTTTTAAACCGGGGTGATAATAAAAAATTTCTCCAAAATTCCATCAACTTTATGTTCGGGAATCCCCAACGGCATAATGAACAGGCCCACGAGCAGAACAGCTATTGCAAACAAGGGGGTGGATATTGCCCTCATCTGCGAGACCATTTTGACCCCAAACCCAAAAGGGTGAGTTTTTCCGGCTCGACACCCAAAGACGGACGGGGCCTACGAAGGGCGGGGGGTACCGCGTACATGTAAAGAAAAATTTTTAAAACCCATACCACACCACCATCCCGGGGGGTATGGAAAACTAGAAACGACTTGGTGATAGTCCCCTCACCCCTGAGGGAAATAATTTCCGATGTACAGAGCCCACGGCCCCTTCAACGATCAAGACCCGAACGCGCTGGCGCCAGATCAAATTTCTTTTTCCCCTGGAGACCCCAAACTCCAAACATACTCCTGGAACACCCAACAGCAAACCCAAACAGGGCCCCTCTGACACAACACGTACCAAAAAAATACTTATATGGGACCCAGGAGAACCAACTTTCATCCCCCCAATATAGATACCTTTTAAGTGCTCGATCTAATACCCGGACCTCAACCCCAAAACCCCCAAAAACTACCACCTAAAACAATGGATCAGACACCTCCCGATTCTGTAGTTGTTGGGAAACAAAAACACCGGACCCCTTCCCCCAAAAGAAAAAACCCCCATACGGAGGTCCAAAAACAAAAAAACACCCGGCAAAGCACACCGACGTGGGAATAAGGAACAAAGAGGGGATCACTCATCACTCTTTTCACTGCAACACCCTTAAGCCCGTCGACCTCAACCTTTATGAACCCCACTAAAAACTAAAAAGATCCCCCTGACCCCAAACTTTTTAAAAGGCAAAAGAGGAAAGGGAAAACCCACTGCGACTTTTCGCCCCGAGGGATCGAGCGCTTACAACGACTGAGGGCCCAAGTCCGCCGAAGAGCTAAACAACTGAAAAATTTCCCAAAGGAATGGTTCGTTTAGAGACCGTCAAGGAGGGGGCAACGTCTGGGCCATCACCAAAAAACCAAAGAAATTCCCGAAGACTTAAAACATCGGCCATCCACGGGAACAGGGGGGACAACACCCCTGGGGGAAAAAGCAAGCCATAGCCCAGCCCTTCAGGATCAATTTCGGCAAAAAATGGAACCACAAGACAAGACTTTTTCAACACAGTAGGAAGAGGGGAATCGTTCTTTGGGAACCCTTTGGCGAACCCCCCCCCATGTCCCCAAACCCAGGTAAAAACCAAAATAAACTTAAAAAAAAAAAAAAACCCCGGGAGCGGACAGGATTACGAACAGATGATCTCCATGCCCGCTTCATCATCCCCTCCTGACGGCCATTTCTCCGCCCCTTTTCGGTGGGTATTCCTACCATGTTGAAATTGGCCGACTAATCTCGATTTCCCAAAAGGGGAAAAGGGCGCAAAATTTTCCCGCAAAACCGGAGGCCAATCATTGCCAGCAGCCCGGCTAGCTCTGAGAAAAAACCTATCGAGGACTGAAGGTATTTTCTCAAAAACAACGAGGGTCCCCACACCCAATTTGGTTTTTGGAGCCGACACTCCACGGTCACCCCATCACACCTTTTTGGGAAAAAACAAAAAAATTCAACAGAAAAGGAATGCACCCCCGTACTTTTGGCGTGGAGAAGGGGTTCGACAATGTTTGGGACACCCGGGCCCCCTTGGGGTTATCTCTTTCACTTTCCCCAAAACCTACATTTACACAATAAGGGGAATTCTTACGGGTTTCCTTTTACAGTAAATGGAAGGCAAGAAATCGCCCGTCAAAAAATCCCAAACAGGGGTTTCCGAGGGTCCGCACTATACATTTACTGGACGGGGTTACGTCGCCGACGTTTTCCCCGACCCTAATTAGGGGGAACTTTTCCCGATGACACCCTGTTCTTCACGGCACACAAAAAATCAGGGACGTTTCAAACCCCCAAAGCAAAAAACCGGACCCTTAGTGACGTAGAAAAGGGGGAAAGGGGGAACCAGCGAAATCCCGGCCATCAACACTCAAAAGAAGGGCTCACCCAGGACCTTCAGGTTTTGGCGAAGCACCTTACTCGAAGGAACTAAAGTACCTAGGGGTCTTATTGACCCCCCTGAACTGGAAAACCCCCGGCCCAAAAAGAAGGGAATGGGGAATTTTCCGAAACTCTCGCTCTTCAAGAGCCAACAACTTAACATTCAAATAAACTGCTTCTCTACAGAGCCCTAAACCCTTCCGGGCAAATATAAAGCTTGCGAGTCATGGGGCACGCCCGCCCACCGTGCTAAATCAGTTCAGTGATCCAAAACTGAGTCCCCGATGTATTTTGGGGGGGAAACAGAACTAGCAACCGCACATCCCCCCGGAGAGGCACCAAAACTCTAAGGGGAATATTCGTTAAAAGTGACATAAACTTCTACAACAAAAACCTCCCGCTGGGAAAAAATCGATAAAAAGAAACCTTGGGCGTAAACCCCCCAAAAGCCTGGCTTACAAAAACCTAGATGGAAAAAAAAACCCCCACTCAACAATCATTTCATGAACCACAATTCTTATCCTTTTCCTTTACATTGTAACTTTAAATTTTTTGGTTTTTTCTTTCAGCCCCTTTTAGAACACACATAACACCTACACATAGGGGGCCAAAAAAACGTGTTTTCCCTCACAGTGTATGGGCCTTTTATAGATACTCACAACAGAACAACACTAAAGACCAACTCCCTTTCCCCAAATTCCCTTTTTCCTCCCCCAAACAAGAACACTTTTACAAAAAAGGTTATGGCGTGACTATGATGGGACTCTTAGGTATTAACAAACCACTACCCCCTTTGAGGGTGCTTTACACCCCGAGTGGTAGACAGGCAAAAAAGGAAAAGTCCTCACACAAAAGAGTCGTTCATAAGTCATATCGTTACCCCATGGCTCTCCGCTCCCCAATCCTTCAACCCTTCAACATTTAACAAGTTCTACAATTCCCCTTCCCAGCGGCAAAACGTCATTTTAAAATTTTAACGAATGAATTTATGTGAATCTTCCGATCCCATTTTGTTTGATTCTTTAATTTTTTTTACTTAATCTATTATTTTTTAATAATTAACCTTAATATAAGCTTTTGTGTCCAATTTAAAATTATTCTAAAATAATGTTAAGAAAATATTATTTAAAAATTTTAGCAGTATGCATCTGTAAGATAGTAACATTTATAGTTGATTTTTTCTTAATAAGGGAACAAGAACGAAGAAGTCGTGAAGCCACCCACTTTTCCAACGGATGACGAAGCGAAATAGTCGGAGAATGGGGGCGTGAAAGAATCGCTCGCGAGCGAGAGTCTTCGTTCCCAAACTCTCGTTTAAGACTCGTTTAATTTGAAAGACACTACAGGCCCCCACTAAGTGGGGGGTATAAACACGGTGATATCTGGAACTGTTTTTAGCCTTACAGCTATAATTGAGAGTGTTTTTTCTTTGAACTGAAAAATTTTATTCGTGGGATTGTTTTATTAACCTGTCGGGGCTGGATGAGAGACTCAAACCGGGCACCTCACTGAGGTTCCCCTATCCGAAAAAGACGGCAAAAACCCGCCCCAAATTTAAAAGATTGAAAAAGGTAAATATTCAAAAAATTACTTTCCAGCAATCAACTTTTGAGACCAAAGACAAACAAATACCCACAAATTTAACAAAAATTGCTCAAAATGTTGTCGGGCCCCCCCCAGGGGCCCAAAAACTTACAGAACGCAAACCTACGCAAAAAGCCCTTATTCCTAAAAGAGGCATTTGAACAGGACGCCCAGGGATCGGACGGGGACGGATGTAAAAAACTAGACTTAAGGGGGGGAACAGTGAATTCTTTTGCCGAAAAGGGGTTTAAAGAGAAAATTAATATTTAAACCCGCAGAGGACAAACCCCTAATGGTCAAAGTTTCAAATCAATACGAACTTTTCCAAAACGAAAAACAAATGGAAATACAAACGACCAAATACAAGCTCTAGTGGAACCAAAACACTGAACAAAAAATTTCCCAAGACAAACTACCCCCTTTTAATTTCAGGGGGCAGCAAACTAACTAAACGTCAAGACCATGAGAACAACATGATAGGGCCAATTTAAATGTTTTTATCAAAGGGTCGAAGATCCACCACGACCACTCTGGACTTTAAAGGACTACAAGCCCCTTTTCAAAATTCGGGACAGGAATTCACAATATCGCCCGTGACAAACCCTAAAAGGGTTTTAATTTAAGGGGCTACCACCAAAAATGCCGGAGAAGACTAAAAGGAATACGGCAGGTTATACAACAACGACGGTACAATTTACCGCAAGGGGCAGTCAGAACACAACTCACAGGATAAAATAAAACTACTTCCCCAAACTTTGTCTGTACATGGGAAGGAACACAAAAACTACAAAATATTCCAAAGACTGCCATAAAAAAAACAAGGGGGTTTAAAGGTTGAACACTACGTTCAACACAAAACCACATACTACAGTCCCACAGGTGTCAAATTGGCCAAACCCAAGAAAAAACGCGCAAAAAACCCCGATGTGTAAAATGTCCTACCCACTTGCCCTCGGACTGTCAAAAAAAGACCCCACTACGGCTCAAACTGTTAAACTGTGGGGGCGGCATACACCCAAATACCCAAGTGCCCAGAATACAAAAGATTTTGAAGTAAGATTGAACAAAGACAACAAAAAACAAGACAAACTACTTACTTCGACGCGAAGGGAGACGTATCGGGGATCTCCCCCCCTCCCCTCCCCAGTAAATGGGTCCGATACCAACCTTAACCAACCCCAAGGTCATACAGAATACACAAATGAAAAAAGGAACACCACACAACTGACAAAGGAGCCGGAACAATCCCCTAATCCATTTATCCCCCCCTTTTTGACTTCAAAGAAATTATATCCATATTCAAAGAAATAAACATTTGGGGTTTTTAAAACACTTAAAACCTTTACTTTTAGAATCAAACAGTGAGGACAAGACGACCAAACTCATGTATCACAAAGAGCCACCAAATTCTATTTAAAATGACAAGGGAATAAAGCAACTAACCACTCGGGATTTATAGGGAATGCAAATGGACTATGCAACAAAAGCATGAACTCGAAGACCTGCTAAGCTATAGGGGTCGACCTGGCGTCATATGCGAAAAAAACCCAAAAAACCAAAAACAAACCCCCCCCCCTTAAACATTAAAAACTACAATGTGTATCGTCGGACAGACAGCACCAGGGGGGTGGGGGGGGGGGGGACAGCTGTCTAGTAAGAGCATTACCGCACTACAGACCACTTAAGAATACAGAAAACCCTTTGAGACCACGACAAAAAACATTGAACACCAGACCCGGGTTTACATAAATTTGTGGCGGCATACAACCCGCCGCCCAAAAATACTCCTGAAACAGGACTTTAAAATGTCACGTCATCGACAACTACTCATTGGAGGCGATCTAAATAGCAAAACGGGCTAGGGAACAGCAGGTTAACAAACAGAAATGGACGGATCCTGGGGGACCATGCAAGCGAGACTGACTACAACGTGCTGGCGCCAGATACTCCCACATACTACCCTGCAAACTACCCCTTAAATAGACCAGATATACTAGATATTATACTAACCAACTTAAAATAAGGCCGGACACATTAACAGTTCTCCCAGAGCTAGATTCGGACCACAATCCAATCCTGTGGAATGGGAAGTCGACTTAGACCACCAAATAAACTGGCGAGGCCGAAAATATCCACAACCAACTGGGAAAAAAACCAACGGACCTCCAAGAAGCCATACCGAGGAACTTAGACCTAATACAAGCAGGACATTGACGTGGCCATTGCCCTTTTTTAAACCACGACCTGAATAAAACCTACAAGCTTAACACCAAACGCAAACACATAAACCCCAAAACTACACTATCGCCACCCGGAACTTAACTATCTGCTACCCAAAAAGGCAGGCAAGAAGGGACTGGCAGAGGTTGAGAACTCCCACAGAACGTGTTAGATACAATAGCTAAAGGCAATTGTAAGAAAAACGAAAACCCTGATAAGGAAACACAAACTTTAATACTTTGTTACCGAAACAAGCGTCAACATGCGGGGACTTGGACTTTAACAAAGTGCTCAAAGGGATCTAAAAAAAATCAAGCACGCCGGCCATCCACGGACAACAGGGATGGCCTTCACCAGTACAGACAAAGCAAATGCATTACACTATCACTAGAAGCCCAGTTAAAAACCCAATCCAATACACCCCGGGAATTTCAACAGAGATGTCACAAGAACAGTTTACAATTTTTATCCAAAGACCAATAACAGACCTTGCCACCCCCCGTCACGGACAGGAATTCGAACCGCAAAAAAAACTCCTGAAACTAAACAAGGCACCGGGACTTGATGGAGTACAGAACGAGTTGATAAAGAAACGTCCCTGAAGTAGCGATATCCCATCTCACAAAAAATCTTTAATGCTGCCCTCAGCATCGTTTACTTCCCAATTTCTTGGAAAGAGGCCCAAAGGGGGTTTCGATACCAAAGCCGGGCAAGAACCCCATCTTCCACAGAACAGGCGTCCCATAAGCTTACTAAGTACTACAGGCAATAATTTGAAAACAAAATTCTCAAGAGACTTTAAAACGAAAATTCTGAACCCAAAAAGGATAATACCGGACTGCCCAAATTTGGATTAAGATGACCCCTCAACTATCCATCCAATACTAAAATTCGTCGAGGAAAGCCACGGACAGCTTTAATAACGACAATACCTATTAGCAATTTCCGGACTTTGAAAAGGCTTTGATAGGGTGTGGCATCTTGGTTCAAACAAAAAGCGATAACCTCAACTTTCCCCAGGTTCGTTCATTTAATATACAGCTACCTGCGCGATAGGAAATTCCAAGTCTCTGTCGAGGGCCACTGTCGGGAAAGTTCAAGTAGAGGCGGGATACCGCAAGGATCGGTGGCTGGCCCCCTTCCTCCACAAAAATTTTTCGTGGCTGACGTTCCACCAAAACCTAAAATGACAGTAAGACTTTCGCTGATGAACCTATTTTCACTAGAGAAAAGAATATATACTACGCGTTTATTGGCGTTACAACGATACCTGAAGACTTTGAATCTTGGGTCTCAAAATGGAGGATTAAAGTCAAGCGGCAAAAAACTACCACACTGGTCGTAGCCAGGAGAAGGCAAGTACCATCGGCCAAGTTTACACTATACGAAGAGGAGATACCTTCAAATCGATACTAATACCTAGGAATCCACATTGACATAAACTAACTGGGCGAAGCATGTACTGAAACCAAACAGAAAGCGATGGCAGTGTATATCAACTCTACCCCCTGCTGAAGGGAACCCGACTGACTCAATGAGCGAAGCTTACAATATTCAAAACCGTTATAAACCATCTTACTCTACGGCTGTGTAGCGTGGGGGGAAGCGCCATGAAACCGCAATAAACAAAAGACAGTACAAAATCGAATTCTCAAACAATAACTGGAGTGGGCTTACGCACAAGGATCGATCACTCCACGCCATGACCGGAGCAAGTTACTCACTGAGATCTTTCAGGAGTTCAGAATTAAATTCTAACGGAAAATCAGCTAACCACGAGAATCCCATCATAAGTGCACTAGGGGACTACGATGTGAATGAGCGAAGAACGTTTCAAACGCCCGAGAATTTAAGTAGCACAGATTCACTCACAACTTCCTTTCACATTTTCATACTTCATAAAGTGTATATTTAATAATCAAAACATGTAATTCTTTTCAGGAATCATCCAATTCACACAAATTCATTGTTTTCACCCTCATTCCATGAGGGTAAGGCTAGCATATGCTGCCTGTAACTCACAAAAACATTTCAGCCCTTTCACAGGTGACCTAGCTTGGCGCTGTCAAGGTGGATTTTCTTGTGTCGGGGTTTCAGAAAAACCAAACCTTGTATTTTTGTACAAACAATTTAAAGGTACCATCATGTAACAAATTAAGTTCATGCAACGAGGATAAGGGCGTGAAAACAACCTGTAACTAAATAAAAA